>JARHVA010004104.1:1607500-1699533 GCA_037957365.1 Torreya grandis
TAGGGTATTCCAAGTTAAGATCACAAAATTCTATACATATGTGAATGATGATTATTAATGTATTAATAGTGGGAATTATTTTAGAGACCCATTAAGAGTAATTCACTAGTTCAATAAAATTAACATAAAGGGACTTAAATATTTCTATGTAAGAAAGATTAAAAAACTATGGGGGGATTTATTGTTATTTTTTTGAAATAGGCATCACATCATGATAAATGATGATTAAATGAACAAAGATATTAGGGTAAATGTTAGGCATGTCCTCATATAACCCAAAAGAATATTCTTTGAATTTGTTAAGTACCAAACTAAGGTTATTCTATTTCTTCAAAAATCAGCCAAGTAGAGATAAGGATAGGGAAATAGTCATCAAATATTATTATGTTAATTTCATTAGCTTCATATATGAGAATTGCATTACCATCTTGGAAGTGATAAGGTGTATAATGTAATATTAAAAGAATATCTTTGGGATCAAAATTAGCAATAAAATTGTGAAAATATGGAATGCATTCAAAATACATGATTTTATGATGTTGGTGAGAAAGTTTAGGTTACCTTGCATGAAAGGGTTCTAAAGTTGCTTCATCACTAGGTAAAGTAAGTAAAATATGATAATATTTAATGTCCACCACTATATCAATGTATTTATTATCTATTGTGTCAAATTATGAGTGAATCTATATCACATAGTGGTTTTTATATCTAAGTTAATGTTTAGATTTGTAGGAGATGGATGGGAAGGATTTTATTCGATGTTAGCCATGCCAAGATAGATTTATGTTTTATGGATATTGTGAAATATATTTGACATAGGTAAATTTGTGTCAATATTTTTGGATTTGATTATTTGCATTGTATCTTTATTAATGTAGTTGGTACTAGCCAAGGCAAGATGGTCAATGCATTTTTATTTGTGAAATGTATCATCATTGTAGATATAGTAGAATGGTAAGGAGGTTTTTTTTTGGAATTGTATCAACACATTGATATGTGTCCTAGTATGGGATATTGATTTATATAAATAGATTATTTTGAACTATATTATTCATAGGTAAATTTGCATTTTTATACTTATATTTGACTATTTTCACTGTATCCTAATTGACATAGTTATCAGTAGGTGTAATAGGGTTAAATAGTTTTACTATATTAATTTTTTTTGAAATATATTACTATGGTCGACACAAATTTTATTTTACTAATTTTTTAATACATTATTTTATAAATATATTTTCATTGAGTTTTGGAGAAAAAATAGATATTTTTAATAAGAGATATGTAATGTAACCTTCTATGTTCACACTTTTATATTTATCACTTAAATAAAAAAGGGTCAACATCATAAGAAAGGTGTACTAGATTAAAATACTTATTTAAAATATGTAGCTTTTAGAGGGACTATTGATAATGAATAATGTCTAAGTTTCTAGCTTGATCTTGGGAAACAATGCAATCTTTATCATAAGTTGGTGAAATATCACATGTTTGGTTAGGGTTTTGAGGTTTTTATTTATAAGTATCATTGGAATATATACCAAATTAACTAAAGGTTAAAGGATATAATCATAATAATTCATGCAAAATATTATCCACCCCATATTAATTGCATTCAAAAGATTATTCATCACATAGAGCTTCTTTAGAATTACAAGGAGGTGGGTTTTCACTATCATCATCAATAAAATAAAGGGACCAATATCTTGGTCAAAGAGATGAAATATATTGAGATATATGGTGGTATTTTATAGGTTTTAATAAGTGGTTTGAAGTTTATTAGGTTTATCATCATCAAAGTCAAAAAGAGTGACTTGTATATTAGGATACAAGTTGACAAACTTAGGGAAAACAACATTACTAGTGATTTTAGTGATAGGAATGTAAAATTGAGTTTTTGGTTTTCTTAGTTTGAGATACCATTTGTTAATATCAAATTCATGTTTATAAATAAAAACTTCATGAATTTACTTTAGGCATTGAATACTAGAGGAAGCAATGGCTCTCATGTAGTGAGTCCAAGGAAGACACAATAGTAGGTTGTATGAAAGTATAAGATCAAAAATAATAACCTTATTATGAAATATTTTGGGATATTATAGTGAAATGAACCTAAATTAAACCAATATTATTTTGGTTGTTCTTGTAAAATACAAGGCAAGTAAGTCAATATTTCTTAAAATCTTTTATGGTATAGTCACGATATTTAACTAACCATAGGGAAATGAAATTAATTCTCAAACCTTCACACACTAAGACTTTACTTATCTATACATAATTCATCATGATTATAATAAAGAGAGGTAGTTCATAATATCAAAAAATAATTTCATCATTTATCATATCATCCTTGGGAAATTTGATAGAGAGTATGTTGTAAGGTTGAGAATGAGATATGGTCTCGATGGCATGCATTTTACTAGGTTATGGAACCTTAGTAGGATGAATAGATGTATTGGTTTCTCTTGTAGAAGGTATTTATTATATATCTTGAAAAAAATCCATGATAAGTCTCCTATGATAGATAATGTTTTCATGAGTCCTATTTTGAGAATCTTGCAAGGCATAGTGATAATCTCTTTTAGGAAGTTCCATTGTTTAATTTTTAGTAAGAATCATAATGGTATAATTATATTGATTATATCGTAGTAAATTGGTTTAATTATTATTTGATTATTTAAGATCTGATTTATAGGGGGTTCCATCCTTGAGAATCATTTTGTATTGAGAATGTTTCTCAGGCCTAGTAATAAATTTTTTATGAGTAGGCTCACATCAATAGTTAAATTTTTATATGTTATAATATTTAGATTTGAGATAATATTGGTCATAATTTTCATCAATAACACATACAAAATTGTACATAAAAGTGGTATTTAGATTAGAAGATTATTGAAGTTTTTGAGATTTTTTATTTTGAGATGTAATTAGTTATATTTATTTGATTGGTTGGTTTGAGATTTATAAACCTTAAGATGGTCCATATAATAATATTTGGTTATTGATTCATGGTAAAAGTGTTCTCATAATATGAGTTCATAATAAACTTTCATTTGCTCATGATAATATTCATGAGAATGAAGAACTATAACATGGAACCATTAAAAGATTTTGATGGGGTTCCATGGTGGGAAAGGAATAGTTTGGTCATAATTCAAAGGCCTATAAGGCGGCATGATTTTATTTATCTCTTAAATATTAAAGAGTTGGAATAATGAGTTTTAATTGTTTGAAATATTTGATGCAGATACTCTTGGATTGGATTAGGGAGGTTTATTCTGATAAGTATTGGTTTTGAGTACATTAATTTATGTTTGAAAATATGCCATAATATATTGTTTATAAGGTTCAAATTGGTTCATGAGGTAATTTTTATTGACTCAATTCACACCTTTGGAGAGGTTTCTTTAGGATCTCTCCAATTGAGCTTATAAAATTAGGACAACCCCAGGCTATGGGTCACCTATGTTGGGGTTGAATCTTTAGAGTAGGCCAGCTTCCTCTTTGATGCTAACATAAAAATAAAATTAAGCCTAATGATTCATGGGAAAGGGTTATAAATTGAGTACGGGTTCCTAATAAAACTAAATGGGCGATACACCAAAGTTAAGTAGACACTCACATAAGATTGAACCCACACTGGTTTAGCAAAAGATAACCGTGACTTATTCAATATTACAATCTCACCAATTAAATAAATATTTAATATAAGAGGTCCCAAATGGAACACTAATATACACCTATGAATTGGATTGAGAACATCTTCAAAGAGGCAAGTAGAAGGACAACAAACTAGGAATAATCTCCCTCACAAATTTACCATACACAAGCATACTAACACTAATTTAAGATAAGAGATAGGCAAAAGGTTGATCATATTAATTCAAAAGGTATTTCTTATAATATTTTGACATGGTTTAACTATATCAAATGAGCACACTTTTTAAAGAGTCTTAATGAGTATCCTTGTCTCAAAAAGAAAATTCTAAAATTTCTAAAAGTTGAGAACCCCTACAAAGGGAATGCGAACATGATATATAGAAGAAGAGAGACAACTCAAAATAATGGGTGATCATGCTATAAAAAAAAACACCTATCTTGTGTCATTAGATGAACCTGAGCCACCACCTTTTTCTTCTTAGCCAATGGAACATTGCCACCCTTTTGATCAATCAAAATATTGCATATGGCTTGTTGAGTGAGAAAGTCCCCAAAGGCCTCAAGGATGCATTAAATGTTACTAGCCATAATTATCAATACTAAATATTTTCTTTGATACTTCATGCCAAATCCTACTTGAAGACAAAACTTTAAGATCATGGACCTAATTGAAACATGGTTTGGTGTCTTTTAGGTGGTTGCTTATCAAGATTAAAACCATGTCAAAGATATATATATATATATATATATATATATATATATATATATACATTAATTACACCTATGATTTATCTTCATGCTTATGTCATAGGTATACCTATAGGTAGAAAACCAATTCAAGACTATTGGTTTTCTTATAGTTTCCATATCAATATAGACCTATAAAAAATACAACACTTTTCTATATTATAATAGTTATAAAAGACCCATCTTTTATATGAAGGAACCCAAACCTATATGTGCATACATAGATCCTCCTAAAAATATTGAATACTTCTATAAGAATAAATCTATCCAAGAAAAAAATGAACCATAAGTCCATATTTTTACCTTAATGGTTATTCGTACATGTTCCTTACATCCCATTGCATTACCTAGGCTACTTTGTAGCATTTGAACTAGATATAATGGCATCAAAATACCCTATAGGATCCTATGTTTCATGGTCAAAAATATCTTCCCAAAATTCATTGACAATCCTGGGTTTTTCTTTAATCTAACTGGTTTTTTGAAAATTTACACGGCTCTTTGAAAAGTTGACTTAACTCCCTCCATCGATTTTAAATTATATGAATGCCCATGGATCATCGATATCCTACCAATTGAATGTACCCTTTAAACTTATAATTAATACATTTTCCCTTGAGATTCATTGACTCTTTGAACACCACTCGCCATTAGATCCAAATATATGATGCAATGTGAACCATTGATCTATTGATACCCACTATTTGAAAACCAATAGCTAACTCATAATCCTAAAGTTGACGTCTTTGCTCCCATATAATGACACTCACATGACCATTATTGATGGTTTCATGACCATCAAATTTAATCTTAATAGGGTTACCTTATTCCATCCTTAATTTTGACATTGGTACGAACATCTCACATTATAGGTTCATTTTTAAAGGCTCATAACTTGAAGAAGAAAAGTCTCAGAAGCCTCAAACTTTTAGGAGATGTTCCTAAGGTTAGTAAGGATAAACCCATTTCATCTACTAGTATTATGAACCTTTCAAGTGAAGATATTGAAGGCCTAAGCTGATCGATCCATATTTTTTCCATGTGACATCTTGATAATGGTCAAGATTTTTGGCTAAGTATGGGAAACTTAGTGAAAATTGACTAAAGGACCAACTTTACACATGCATAGATTCATTTGTTATTTGGTGGAGGACCTAAGATTTGGTACATATGATCTTGGCACAAAATTGAACAAGCCCATATGACCAATTCTCCTTGACTCATCCACACATTCAAGATTTGGTTTCATCAAATTGCCTACTTGTACTTTCTACATGCTTCATCAAATCATGCAAGAATTTTATGTGGGCAAAAAATTGGCCAATATCTTAGGTAACTCATAGGGTAGCATGCCCGCTATGCTTTGAGAACCTAGACCATTTTCTTATCTAGTCCATTGGGTATAGATTCATTATCTTTTTCAACTAATCTGAACAACTCTTTTGAAGCAATAAGGATCAAAAGAAAAAACAAAACAAAATGCCTGAAGCACTTTGGAAAAGAAAATAATAAAATAAAAAAATAAAAGTGCACAAGACACCTAGAAGAAAGTAAAGGCTACTCTAACATGTACAATATGTTACAATGGATGAAATGCTATTCAATAATATGGATTCAAATGAATGCCATTGACGAGGATGGGTAATACATCTCCATCTAGTTGGGAAAGCTAAAAAGCATTATGTTCTTTGCATTCATGGTTTAAATAAGGACCACTCCACAAGCTATCAAACTTGGTATGGTTGCTTGGTTTGGATTCATTTGAATCCTATTTAAGGACTAGGTCCCCTTCCTCAAATCTCCTTGCTATATTTTTTTCATAGCAAGGTCTTTGGTCCCTTCCAGCTCCATGAGTTATACCATCCTTACATTCATGGGTTCATCCTCCATCAAATCAAGCTGATGAGATAACTCTAAGGTAGGAATCTCAAGGGAGATAGGTAATTTGGGTTCCTTTCCATATATAATAACATATGGAGAAATATAAATGGAATTTTTGGTAATCACCCTATCAGCCCATAAGGCTATCTTTAGTTTGGTGTGCCATGTCCTTTGATTTTCTTCCATGGTCCTCCTAATGATCCTTAGCAAATAATTTTTTGTGGACTCTACTAGACCATTTACTTGAGGATAGTAGCTAGAATAAGTTCTGAGGAAGATGCCCAGCTTGAGATCCCATTCACTTGTCTTCATACCAAGGAATGCCAATCCATTATCATAAATTATGATGGTTGGGACACCAAACCTAGTTACAAGGCTATCATAGAAATTCAAGACTACAACCTCTCTAGCTTCCTTCAAACCAATAGATTCTACCCACCTATTGAATTAGTTAGTTTTAGTGAGCACCCATTTATGTCCTACACTTGATGGTGGATTGATCATCCCTATAAATTTTAACCCCCATAGCATGAAAGGTTGCTCTACTTGAATATGATTGAGTGGAAGGGATGCTAGTTTTTCCTTTTCTACAAAGAGGGCACACTTATAACATTTTATAACCCATGAATGAGCATATTTTAAATGGTTGGGCTAGTAATAACCATCCCTCATTAATTTTTCTATAGTGGTTTTGGGTGTAAAATGGCCTCCTACAAATTCATCATGGAACTACTCCAAGAGTTTGGTTACCTGGTCATTATCTATGCATATAAGGAATACCCAATTGAGGTCCTTTATAAGAAGAACACCATCAAATAATATATAAGGTATAGATTGAATCCTAAATTACCTTCTTTTGGTTTTATCTAAAGCTTGGGGGTATTCTCTTATTGCTAATAAATGAGCCATATCTTGAAGCCTGCTATTCTGAGGTGGGAGTGCACCTACGTGTGAGTTGTTTTTGGTCACTAAAATAACCTCTTTATCTTCTTGGAAATCATTCACCATATTTTCACACAAGCCCTTACCCTTGACCATCTTGGTGACCTTGATTTATATATCATATTCCATGACCTTTGTGATCTACCTTACTCTCTTCTCACATTAATCTTTGTTAAGGAAGAAATCCCTAACTCCAAGATGAGACACCATAAGATGTATATTGCTATTGGAGAGAATGGGAATGAATTTATTTAGGGTTCTCAAGGATACAAGAACATGTTTCTTAATGGAAGTGTACCTCACTTCATATCCTTCCATCCCTTGACTAAAAAAGGTAATTGATTGCTCCATTTCTTCACTGTTCCTCTACATAAACATAGAAGATATGTTGTCAATGTTAGAAAATGTGTACAAGATGAAGTATTTGGAGAAATCAAGGTTTAAAAGTGAGGGATCTTGAGTAATGGCCTACTTGATGGATTTAAAATTTGTCCTATCTACATTAGACCAAGAAAAAACTTAGATTTTCTTTAACATAGTGGTGATAGGCTTAACCAAGTTTGCAAAACTTGGTATGAACATTCTCACAAAGTTGATATCTTCAAGGAAGCTTTGGATCCCATCTTATGCTTTGGAAAGGCTAAGGATAAGATAGTGATTACTCTATCAGGGTCAATGGACAACCCCTCTTTTAAAACAATATGACCTAGTAATTTTCCCTCATACACAGAAAACACACATTTTTTGGGGTTTAAAGAGATCCCATACTCTTTCCATCTTTGGAAAATTAGCCTTAGATGGTCTATGTGATAACTAACATCCTTGGAGAATATTTTAATTCCATCCAAGTAGACCAACAACATTTGATTTATCAATCTTTGGAAGGCCATATCCATTTCCCTTTGAAAGGTTGCCTCAATGTTGGAAAATCCAAAAAGCATCTATTGATAAGTAAAATTCCTCCACTTGGTGGTGAAGATAGTCTTGTATTGATCCTTTTCCCTCACTAGCACTTGGTTATAACCTGAGTATCCATATAAGAGAGATAAATGTTCTAAACCAACAACTACTTGTAGGAGTTTTTCCATGGATGGTAGAGGGTAATTGTCCTTCAAATAGACCCTATTGAGATATCTAAAGTCCACACATAGTCTAATTTACCTAATCTTCTTTTTGATAGGTACTATATTAGCTACCTATGAGGATTTTTTGATGGGAAAGATGATCCTAGACTCTAAAAGCTTGGTCAACTCCTTTCTCATGAACTTTTCAATCTTAGGATTAATGGGCCTCTACTTCTAATTGATAGGCTTGGCATCAGTGTCCAGCTCAATGGTGTGCTAGACCCTATTAGGATCAAATCCCTTAGGTCATTATTTTTAAAAGAAAATATGTTCACATATTCCTTACAGAGATTTATAAAATAATGCCTTTCATCTTTAGTGATTACCTTTATAAACTTGAGAATCTTGTCCTCAAAGATAAGAAATATTTCATAGTTCTCCTCATTAGTTGGCATTACTACTTTAACCTTTCCCATATCGTACCCTTCATGAAAGGGGACTTATAGGGTGAATATCCATTTAGGAAGCTTATTGGACCTTAATTGGATAATCTAATCCCCATATTAGTGATGCAACTTTTATTGATTGAGGGAGGAGAATTCTACTTCTTGCTACAAGAAACATGCAATCTGTTTATCATTTTCAAAGACCTTACAATGAGATTCATTATTTGGAATTGATGGTATTATTACCACTTTGATGTTTGGTTGAAACTTGGTTCCTTTTAGTTCATTTAGGATGTCAAAATGAGCCCCCACAATTGCTAACCTATCAGCATGTTGGTTTTGGCCTCTCAACACTGATTGGATGTTGAAAGCCTCAAAGTCCTCAATGAGGTCCTACACCCTATGTTTGTATGATCTCATTAAATTATTATTAGTGGCATTCTAAACTTTGACTTGGTGCACAACCAATTCACTATCCCCATATAATTACAACTACTTGATCTTTCTCTTATTGGCCCATTGAAGGCCATGGATGAGACCTTCATATTCTATTGTATTACAGGAAAAGTTGAATTGGAACCTGTATGAAGATAATTTTTTATCATTTTAAGTGTAAATTTTCATGAAACATACACCTACCCCATGCTTGATCTTTGAACCATTAGAAATAACCTACATAAAACACTAGAATCCTCTTGAGGCATTATGAGGGATGGTATAGGCTGGTCTTCTTCATGAAAATAGAAAACACCCAAGTATCTTTCTTCAACACCTTCTAAGGGGTACATCAACTAGTTATCATTCCATAACTCATCCAAAACATGTCCGGTACTTCTTTTGGATGAGTGTTCAAATCTTTCCCCATTACAAATTCATCCTCATCAATGATGGTGTAATTGATGTTGACAATATCTAGCCCATAAGGTTCTATATGGAAATGTGCAATGGGTTCAACCTTAATTGACACCTTAGTCTCATACCTTATCCTAAAAGCCATATAAGACAAGTCCACTACAAGATAGCCCCTATCTTTACTATGAATTCTCTAGATAAGGACAATCCAAAGTGAGGAGGCATGTCTAAGACCAATACATCTTGTGCTACCAAGACCCTAGGACAAGCTTGAAAGGTCATATTGAGGCCCTTTATTATGAAAAATAGTTTAAGAGAAGAACCATCAAGTTACATGACTCCTTTATATCATGACTCGTATTTTAGACCAAGATGATTAGCTATGGACTTTGGCATTACTGAGGTACTAACCCCACTATCCACTAAATAGTTGTGTACCAAAGAGTCACCAATGATTAATAAAACATATAATGGAGGAGGATTGATTGATTTACTTGAATTTCCCTTCTCTATACCTTTAGATACATTGGTGAGAACTTCATTCACCTTGTTTGATGCCATTTTTACAACAATGATTTTTGACAGTCCTTCCTAAAGGATGTCCACCTAGTCAGGCATGGAGAGCATAACCCACATGATTACACTCACATTTTACTTCTTAATTTGTTTAACAATGTTGATGGGTGAACCATCAACCTTTGCTTGTGCTTTGGGAGCCACCACTATCATTTTTTTGAACTTGTGAGCCCTAGGGAACAAAAGGATCCCTTTGGAGTGACAAAATTTAGTGAAGGATAAATGGTGGAAATCTCTTTGATTTCTTCCTGATTACCATCCATATTCCTTATTTTAAAACTTTTGTTTTCTACTAGTGGAATATAGGCATGGATGGAACTAGCCTACTAGTTGGTTGCATAGCACTCTCCTTTTTCACATTTCATCATTATAGCATCTAGATAATTTGGTTCCTAATTATACCCTTGACCCTATGAGGATCTTCTAACCTAGTCATCATAGGCACTTCTGCATTTGAGGCCATGAGAGCTTGGTTATACCTAAAGTTAGAAACTTGCTACCATTGATCATTGAAGGCTTAGTTAAGTTCAATATTTGGGATAATATGTTGACCAAAGGATTAGTTCCAAGGCATGGTACCTTTTACTTCTTGGGCCACATTATTTTGAGTAGGGACCAAAGAGTTGGAAGTACTAACAACATTAGGGTTGAATATACTCTACCTATTGTAGTTGTTGTGTCCTTGTCCTTGGTTCTAACCCTGGCCTTGGTAGTTTCCCTTATATGGGGGTCTTTTGCTTGAAAAGCCTACTATTGAGGTTGATATGAACTTTGATAAGGCCTATTGAAGGCATGTTGCCTTTTTACATTTATTAGCACATTCCCCAAAGACTAAAACATGCTTTTGAGATCTTGAAAGTTCTTTTGTTTTAGTGAATCACTAGATCCACTAGTAGAAGCTTTCTTTTGCTTTGGTGTAGGGACTGTAGTAGTTTTAGGTGTAGGGAGAATGGAATCCAATGGAGGGATAGAAATGGTAGATGGTCTGATCTCAGGAAATAAGGGCACTAGTGGTTTGGGTGTAAGTTTTCTAGCTTAAACTAGATAATTTTAGGCCTTAATGGCCTCCTCAAATGCACCTGGTAGTATATTTCCTCCCATATATTGGATCATCACCACTATGTTGCTATTTAAAGCCTTTAAATAATATATGAAATCAAAATTAGGGGTTGGTGTAAATGCAACTGGGATTCTATCGCAAGTTTTTTGGAACCTTATGTTGAGGTCTTCAATGACTTCATGCGGAGCTCTTCTAATTATAGTTAGTTATTCTATAAGTGAAAAATGGTCACATTTGTCCTCAAATATCTTACACAAGGCTTCCCCTAATTGGTCCCTTATTTGAATGGAATTTTTAGTAAGGCCTCTATACCAATCTAGGACCTTCCCTTTGAAAGAGGTAGCTATCAACCTAATAGATATATTTTCCTCAGTGACATTATATATATTATATAAGTTTTCTATGTCCATGAGGAATTTAGAGTGTGTTATAGCTTTGTATCCAATGTAATAGGGAACACTTTTAAGGATTTAAACTAGGATAAGATCATAACAATCGAGGGCTAGAGGGATTTGGCCATTAAAATCCATAGAAGTTTTAGGGATGACCATAGATACACAAGGGGGTAATAAGGGTCCTCTTTCAGGGATAGGCCTTGAGAATTCCCTAAGAGAAAATTTTACCTAGTATGGATGAGTATTTTCAAATGTTAGTCTTTTTATCAAATTTAAAGGTACTTCAACAAAGTCAAAAGTAATACCTCTTGAACCTGATAATGTTGTCACCTTTTTCATGAGATGGAGCTATTGTTATACATAATATAATTAATTCTTCCTTTTAGAGTTTCCAAATGCTATTATTTTGAGCTTAATTGCTATAAATTTGATCAAATCAACATCAAATTTGATCAATATTCCTTTTCAAATAAGTGTCTCCCATTGGGCATGCCAAAAACTATTATTGACTAAATTTTCACCCTTAGAGAGGATTTTTTAGGCTCTCTCTAATTGAGCCTACAAAATTGGGACAACCCTAGCCTATGGGTCACCTATGTTGGGGTTGAACCTCTAGAGTAGGTTGGCTTCCTTTTTGATGCTCACCTAAAACTAAAACTAAGCTTAACGCTTCATGGGGAAAGGGTTATAAAGAGAGTAAGGGTTCCTAGGAAAACTAAATAGGTAATACACCAAAGTTAAGTGGACACTCACATAAGATTGAACCCACACTAGATCAACAAAAGATAACTATGACTTACTCAATCTCACAATCTCACCAATTACATAAATATTTCATAGAAGAGGTCCCAAATGGAACACTATTCTAGACCTAAAAATTGGCTTGAGAACATATTCTAAGAGGCAAACAAAAGGATAGCAAAATAGGAAGAATATTCTTCATGAATTTACCACACATAAGCATACTAAACATTGATTTAAGATAAGAGACAAACAAAAGGTTGATCCTATTACTTCAAAATATAGTTGTTATAATATTTTGACATGGTTTAGCCTTATCAAATGAGTACACTTTTGAAAGATTTTTGATGAGTATCCTTGTCTTAGAAAGAAAGTTCTAAAATTTACAAAAACTAAGAACCCCTACAAAGGGAATAAGACAAAGATATATAGAAGAAGAGAGATAACCCAAAAGAATGGGTGAGCATGCTATCAAAAAAAGAACACCTATCCTGGGTCATTAAATGAACTTGAGTTGCCACCTTTTTATTCTTATTCAATGGAACATTGCCACCTTTTTGATCAATAAGATTGTTTTATATGGTCTGTTAAGTGATAAGGTCCCCAAAGGCCTCGAGGATGAATTAAATTCTCTCAGTTGTAGTTCTCTATACTAAATATTTTATTTGATACTTCACACCAACTCCTACTTATGGACAAAACTTTATGATCATTAACATAAATAAAACATGGTTTGGTGACTTTTAGGTGGTTGCTTATCAAGATTACGACCACGTCAAAGAATGGAGATCTTTTTCATTAATTTCACCTCTACTTTATCTTCATGTTTGGATCATAGGTCTAGGTAGAAAACCAATTCATGACTATTGGTTTTCCTATAGTTTCCATATTATTATAGACTTATAAAAACTATAGCACTTTTATATATTATAAAATGTCAAAAAGACCCATCCTTTCTTTGCAAGAGCCCAAACTCATATGTGCATACATGTATCCTTTGAAAAACATAGAACACTATTGTAAGAACAACCTTGTTTGAGAAAAACATGAACCAAAGGTCCATATTTTAGCCTTAATGGTGATCTGTACATGTTCCTTGCATCCCACTACATTTCTCAGGCCACTTTTTAGCATTTGTACCAGATCTAATGGCATTGGAAGAGCCTATAAGACTATATGTTTCATGGTTAAAAATAAATTCCCAAACTTCATTGAGAATCTTGGGTTTATCTCTAATCTAATTAGTTGTCAAAAATTGACTTGACTCTTTGACAAATTGACTCAACTTGATCCATCAATTTTAAATTATATGAAGGCCTATAGATCATCAATATCCCGGTAGTTAAACATGCCCTTGACACTTATCATGTGTATATTTACCCTTGATATTTTATGACTCTTTGACCACTATTCACCATTAGATCCAAATATATGACACAACATAGACCGTTAATCTACCAGGACCCACTAGTTGAAAACCAATGGCTAGCTCATAGTTTTAAAGTTGACATCTTTGATCCCGTCAAATGACACTCATGTGACTATCATTTATGGTTACATGGCCATCAATTTAAGATTAGTAGGGTTTCCTTATTCTATCCTTAATTTTGACATTGGTGTGAATGTCTCGTATTGTAGGTTCATTTTCAAAGGCTCATAACTTGAAGAATAAAAGTCTTGGAAGCCTCAAACTTTTAGGAGATGTTCCTAAGGTCAAGAAGGACAAAACCATTTGATCCACTAGTCTTGTGAGCCTTCCAAGTGAATATATTGAAGGCCCAAGATAACTAATCCAAATCTATTCTATGTGACATCTTGGTGATGGTCGAGCTTTTTGTCTAAGTATGGGAGACTTAGTGAAAACTGACTGATGGACCAACTTTGCACATGCATAGCTTCATTTTCACTTTGGTGGAGGACCTAAGATTTAGCGAATATGATCTTGCCACAAAATTAAATAATCCCATATGACCAATTCTCCTTGACTAATCCATGTGTGAGATTTGGTTTCAATAGACTACCTACTTGTACTTTTTGCATGCTTCATCAAATCATGCAAGAATTCTCTATGTGGGCCAAAAAGTGGCCACTATTAATCTTGTATTTTATCTTAATAAAAGGTTTATCCAATGTCTTAGGAGATAATGATATAAATTTGTATTATAATGGGGTTTTTTAAATATAAATGAAAGGTTTGAACATATTTTCATCCATCAAGTCAAGATCTTATTTATGAGGTAAATATTTCCATCGCTTGATGAAATCATGGGAAAAATATTTAGGTAATTGTTTAACATTAATGATGTTTTTAAGGATATTTTTATGAACATCATGGTAATAGAGTCATTTGAATAAAATATTGAATAAGTATTTTATTTCTCTAATTGAATGAGTATGGAGTTTATTATACAATTCTAGCACATTTTTTACTAGATTTTCAATTAGAAGCTTGGAAATTACATAAGTATTTGTTTGGATCTACTATTTTTAGAGGTTTCCAAATGCTCTAAGGTGAATGGTAGGATTGGTATTACCATCATATGTTATGTTCAGATGATCACCTCCAATGTTCATGGAAATAATATAGGGAGCTAGAGGTTCATTTTGAAGAGTTTGAAGAATTTTGTTGTGAATAGGAGATAGGGAAAAATATTATTTCTAGAATTCATAACAGGAGGAAGTGTATAATTTTGATTGGGTTAGTTCCAAACAACATATTGAGGTTGATTATCCATTTAAAAAAATTGGTTTTGGATTTTGATAATTTTATTGGTAGTGGTAGCTTGAATAAGGGTCATTTGGTCTAGTACCTTAGCAAAGACTTGCACACTATAAATGTATGATTTTTAATAGGATTATAGGTAGAATTTTTGAAATGAGGAGGATTTATAAGATAAATATTAATGGTATTGGTATTGAGATAATAATTCTAGGTGAAATAACTAGTTTTATGAGTAATAATTGTTAAGGTTCTTAAAGCTTTCATACTTATTCAGAGCATAAACAACTTTCAAATCAAGATTTGATATGACAATCAAGATTTTTAATGATCAATATAGGTAGATATTAAAAATATATTACTTTTGATAGATTAAGATTGATATTTAGAGATGTTACTATAGACACCTAAATTTGATTATGAATACTTGATTATGCTAGTTTTGGATCTTTTCTAGTTTAATTAACTTATGCACTTAATTCAAACCTATTTTTAAACCTTGGCCTATCCTCAGCACATTTGAGGGATTTATTTTCTAATATTTCATCCATCACCTATAAAAATATACCTTTAGATAAAAATAACAATAAACATATTTTTTGATGGAACTAAAACCAAAAAATGGCATATTTCCTTAAGGGCCCAAACCATCCAATTTGGGTTAGGAATGACAAACAGTCTTGACCCTTATGGGGCATTTTTGATCCTTATATTCTAACTATCATATTTTAAAATTGTACCTCCGTTTCTTTTTTTTCCATGTTTTTAAGATTCAAATCATGTGATTTCCCCTTTTGGATTGCTATAAAAGTACATTTAAGTCACTCATTATTCCACTTGGAAATTTTAATGCATAGGCACATTTACACTACTACACATTAATCAAAGATTCCTTATTCTTATTAATATATATCATAAGCCTTATAAGCATTAGTCAACCATGTCACAAGTCTATTTTACCCAACCTAAATAAAAATCAAGATTAAGTATTCAATTCATCTCTAGACGCATTCATATAGTCAAAAGAACACAATTTTACAAAGCACTCTAATTGGGAGAACTATGCCAGATTAAATTCTATTTTTAGATTATTGGATACACAGATAATTCCTAGTCATCATGAGGGTGTTTCAAGTTAGCTCAATCCAATTTTACTCCACCTTTTTCCATTTTCATATTTTTAGTCATTACAAAACTCTAATAGGGTTTTTATCTTGGGGAAACTATTTATCAGTCTTTTTCACCCTATCAAATTTCAAATATGCACATATAAACCTAATTATAGATGTTTCAAATGACTGTACCATGACTTTTGTAGTTTAATAAAAGGTTAAAACCATCTAGGTTAGGTCAGAAGTGGTAATTGGTCTTGACCCTAGTTACATGGTCTTAACCTTCTTCATTCCTTAGCTTTAGTTTATGGGTTTCTACACAGTGTGGTCTTCTCCTATTTTAGTCCTCTATCAATCAACATAATCAAGTCACTGATAGAAATAACTAAATTTATCTTTCCATTTCATAGTTAACCTTATTTCAATAATTTTTTGTTTGTCAAATTTAATTAATTTATTTAAATTTTATTGTCAAAAGTATATTTTTAGTGTTTTATTATATTTTACTATTTTTTTTAGAATTAGTGTTAATTTAGATTTTAATCCAAATTTTAGTAACAAATATTTTTGAACCTGATTATTTATTGAAAATGTGTCATCCCCTAAGTTTTTCTTAGGGTTTCAACCTTATAGGATTTCAAAAAACTTGTCCTAAGGTTTGGATAAATTATTGAATATTTGATACTAAAAGAATTCTATTTCAAACTTAGATCTAAATATGACACTAAAAGAACCTAATTTTGACTGTAGGCATAATAGTTAACACTAAAATAATTTTATTTTGATCTTGGATGATATATAACATTGAAATTATCTTAGTTTGACCTTGGATTTCATAAGAATTTACTAATCTCCATACACATAAAGCAATATTTCTTTTTAGGATCTTACATTTCATTTTTCTATTCCTTTGATTTTTAAATAATATATGGATGTATATAATGAACATTCAAATTCTTCCAATTGTTTAAAAATAACATGATTAAATGTTAATACCATTAATGTATTTTTTATAAAAGTCAAGTATGACATGGGAATAAGATTGATCATATATTCAAGGTGTCATAATGCTTAATTATAAAAAACCTCAAGTCTTGCTTAATTATCATTGTATCAACATTCAATCAAAGCTTTTACAACTTACCACTATATGGAAAAAATCAATGTATGACTTCTTTCATTGCTTATACCATCCCTTCTCATGATGATGATGATGATAGATACTTTCTCTCTAACTAGGTCCATGTTATTACTATCCTAAGAAGTAATGTGAATCACCTTATAGTGATAAATTAAGGTAGCCAAAATGTTCTTCCTTTACCCCATCCACCTCACACATATCTTATTCATGGTTTTTTATGTATATTCAATAAAAGGCAACTAGGATTTATATTTGTGAAGTCCTTCAAGGTTAAATCATTACTATGAGCAAGTCAATAGAAGAGTTATAAATACAAAATAAATATCTTAGTTAAAATATCACATCATAGGAAAATACTAGCACATATACAAATAATCTAGAGTATCAAAATTCAAATCATGCATTTGCATCTTCATCTAGAATTTTTTTACCTAATAAGACTTCATAACAAGATTGGAAGCCAAAATAGAATACATATACAAATAGTGATTCAAAAATTTAACAAAAGGATAATAAGAGTTCAAGTGAGATTCTAAGAAAAATACTTTGAAACAAGTTGATCACATTACCTTCTATGCTTCCTCTAAGAAGATAATAATACTATTGTGCATACCATAGACTACATGAGCATTATACATATAGTTGTTTGGATTTAAAGCATAAAATACAAAATATAATTAATAGTGGTGATAATATAATATCTAAATCAATCAATCAACCCACTCAGACTATTAATTCCTCTCCTAAAGAATATGTGCAAGTAATTTAAAATAAAATAAAAAATAAAAAATCTCACACAAGTTACATCAAGAGAATTTACTAAAAGATAAATTATGATAAGATAAATTACCAGAAAAAATAAAGATAAGAAATAAATCACCTTTATGAAAAGGTTTCTCATGAATACATTTAAAAAGTAAAAATTTCATATAGAGTTTAATGGTACAAATATGGTTTGTAAAGATTCAAGCACTATATCAATTTTTTTGCATAAATAAAAAAAATAAGGGTAATAATAGAAAATATATGGTTAAATCTTCAAGTAAATAAGTCAAATCACAAATTACTTATCTTCTTAGTATTCAAACATTGATATATGATTCTTAATTAGTTCAAAATGAGATGCAAAATCTTAAAAATGAGGAACAAATTCAATATAAACAAAATTTCAAGAAGATAACCCCAATATATGACACAATTGGTTTTTAATATATAAATGCACTATATGACAAGAGTATCATATTGTAATTTCATGATCAAGAGGATTATAATGACAATGATAATGATTATGTAGAATATGACTAGAATGATGAATCGTATGCAATATATATATATATATATATATATATATATATATATATATATATATATATATATATATATATATATATATATATATATATATATATATATGGAAATATAATAAATGGTTATATCACACATGATGCATGAAATACACAAAGACATATCATTGATGAGAGATTTGACTTATAGCAGAGTTATTTATTATATATATCTTCTTTACTATTAAATCATGTTATGATATCTCTTGCACATGTAATCAACTGATCAATTATTTGAACCCTTTATCTCTTCTTGACTTATTATCCTCTTGTATCTTATTTTTCACTTTCTAGATCTAAAAAATTCAAAATAGTGATTAATTTTGTCACATTCTACCATATATTTCTTTGTGTTTATAGTCTGCATTGATAAATTATCATTTTCTATCAAGGACATAATTGATCAGTTATGAACAAGAATGAATGACACTACTATCCTAGCAGTCAATCTTATCATGTGCTAGTCTTGACCTAGAAATCATAGGTTGAATAAATATATCCTCAACACTTCCAAAATTCATATATCTCACTTAGTTTTAGTATTCAAATCACCATTTTCCATGAAAAATATTTATTTTTCAAATCTATATTTTTCATACAAATGAAATAATTTTACAAGCGCACATTTGATGAAACTAGGATGTACATTTAGTCCTCTACATACATTTTTCAATATCCTTCATATTTCTCAAAGACACAACTCACATACAATTAGGATATTTTTATCATACATGTCTATGCCATCATTTCTAGTGCACCTTACATTGACACATGTCGTAAAATTTTAGAGCCATATCTCCTTTCTTCCACTTTCAAACCTTTTCATTAGTACTAGTTTCTACTATTTAAAGTTTCTAAATTCAAAAAAGTAAAAAAAATGTAGACATGTGATAATAAAAAATATAAAAAATATTGTAAAAATTCAAAATTGAGAATTTAGTATGATTAGACATCTATTTTACATATTTGTCATATGTTATTTATCTCATAAGTAGTAGATGGAAAATTATTTTCCTATTACACATATATTTCATTGGTTTTCATGAACTATTATTCATGAAATATAAAATTTACAAGGATCAAGGTGTTGTACTTTCCTCTACTTAGTATCCTTGTTTAATTAGGGGCATCTTATCAACATGTGATAGTATGTTCATGTGCTATCATTATATGAATCTTATATTGTTGAGGTAAACAATCTTTATAAATGTCTTTATTAAATTTTTTATTTATAAATGTGTACATGGATACTTTATTTTCTAGGATATAAACACATTACATATGCATGGTTTAGATTGAATTTATATTCTATGTTCCATTAATGTTATTTACTTGTACATAATAAATTACATATTCCTTATATTTTGTGTATGGCCCTTGGACCTTGTGTGTAATTATATAAAAATCTCCATGAGATATTATTTGTGTACATGTGACATTTTAATATTTTGATTTTATTCTTTTCCCTTGGCTCTATGTTGCATGCGAAATTTGAACATGTCCTTTCTTTTTGAAATCATTCTTGTATTTATGTGTCCAACTCTTTTCTCTTACAACATTTGAACATGTCATTTTTCTGGGGTACTTGGCCTTATTTATATGACATTTTCTTGTTGTGTTTGTGTTTTTTTGACTTTATTAAGTTTAATGAGAGC
The DNA here is from genome assembly GCA_037957365.1 of Torreya grandis. NCBI lineage: Eukaryota > Viridiplantae > Streptophyta > Pinopsida > Cupressales > Taxaceae > Torreya > Torreya grandis. Next base: position 1,627,835 of record JARHVA010004104.1, read on the forward strand.
CATTATCCATATCATGCACTAAGATAATCCTTAACATACTAATTATACATTATATTCTAATAGATTCATTGATATAAATTGTTATAGGCCTTGTCTCTTATGTTACATACATGATTAAAACTAACACACATGTTACTATGCTAACATTATATATGTTACATTATTCAATGATTAAATTTAACTATGCACGTTATAGTTAAATTTTATTTTGAGGACTATTTTTAAATTTGAATTCCCTCACCTCAAAAGTGGGGCGTTTCAGTGGGTTTTTTCATACATGAGATAAGTCTTTTCAAGAGAAAAAAATTAGTTTTGGTAAAAGATTCAATTTTGAAAAATTGTAAATTAGTTCAAAATTCATTTATTGTCACATATTATGGGGGAATATGCCATGCATATGCACTCAATTTTCATACTCAAAGTATAAATACATAGTTTTGAGTGCATGATATAAGTTTATGAACATGTTACAAATAGAATTTATAATTGGCATCTACATGCAATTACATATTTTACATCTAGATATAAATTCATGCACATTATGTTATTTTTAAACAATTTAAATCTTTGCTAAGTTATGTATATGTAGGAGCAATGGTGTAATAAATTATATTTTGATTATGTAATCAAGAATAAAGTGAAAATTCAATCTATAAACCATATAAATTTTTTTTATTGAGTTTAAGTGCATAATTCATAGCTTATAGGTTCATTACCCTTTACAATTATGTCTACAAATATATTGTTGATTTCAACATGTTTCATGTATTGGGGTTACAAACACTAGACGAGTTAAATTTAGGTTTTTATGTCCATCAATGGCTTATATTTTACATACAAGTGAAAATTAATGTTTGGGGTTTCATCACTCTCAAATTTATCCATTAGTTGACTTAAGGAATCAATCTCTAAAATTATTCAAATAAGCATAATCTCCAAGAAAATTTAGAAAATTAATTATGGTTTCATACATACAGGTGTATTTCTAGATTTCAATTCAAATTATTCAAAATTTATTTTTAGAAGATAAAAGTAACTACTTTATGTGTTTTACAGGGTTTGTCAAACTACGGTGCCTTGTACAATTGCATTACTATCTCAAAGACAAAGTGTGTATTACATACTAAGTTATATTTCTTATTTAATCTAATAATTTCATTTTTAGAATAAGGGGAAGGGGGACACAAGAAATGTAGACTCTTAAATCTAATCACAACTACTTGATTATGTTAGTTTTAACCCTTTTTTAATTTAATTAACTTGATAATTTAGTTTTTACCTATTTTTAATTCCTTGGCCTATCCTAAACATATGTGAGGACCTTTTATTTTTTAATCTATCAACCATCACCTAAAAAATATTTCCATCCACTAAAAATACCCGTAAGAATCTGTTCAAATGGACTTAGACCCAAAAAAGTGGCATGTTTCCTTAAAGGTTAAATGTTGGAGAATTAACCTTATTTGGGTCATTGTTATAGTATTTTAGGTTATCCAAAGTTCTATTTATATGTACATTTATTATATATATAAATTCACTTTATCCAATCTTTTTTAGGTGTCACTCACTTCTCTACTTCACTTCTTGGATTTGAGAGCTACTTGCACAAGTAACTCCACCCGCATATGTCACACACATCCCCCTCACTTGTAATATGATTAGGATAGTTAACACACACATGAAACTTACTCATGTAACCATTTTCTCTCCTAGATCCATATAAAAAGCTCTCATATCCCATTCTTCATAATAACATAACACAATCTTGTTGATCTAGTATTACTCTTAGATTATTGATGCTCTATTTTATTAAGGCCATGATTATCCTTTACTCCTAGCTTCTTATTACTATGTACTTGAATATTTATTATTGTAAATATTTTAATACTAGTGTGGAGATTTTTCTTGTTCGACGATTTCCCCACTTGTCACCTTTGTCTCAACATTATGGCTTATTTATTTCAAGGTTATGTTGTTCTATTTGAATTCATTCTACTCATTTATATCAAATTATTTCATGACCAAGGTAATAAATCTAATATGGTATCATAGTTATGGTTATTTTAACGTTATTGTTGGGTGTTTTGGAGGACTTTCTTAGAGGAACTTGATTTTTCCCATTTTCATTTTTTCCATCTAACCTATTTTTTATAGGATTCTCGAGGATATTTTTTAAATATTTTTGGTTGCTTTGGTTCCTACTCTAACCATATTTTCGTTTATTTTATGTTTTATTTACTAGATTTAAGAATTTATTTTATGCATGGTCATACTCTTTATTGTTTGGTTACTCAAGTTTTGTTCTGTTTGCTTAATTATGTTTGTGATTCTATGAACAATCTATTTTTATATACTTCTACACTATCCCTAATCCTTTTTAATCTACACAATATATTTTTCCTCTCTGTTCTCATTGGCGTGCAATCATTGTGTCTATTTTTCATTTTTTTATAAAATAGGTGGCTTAGCACATTGCATATGTTTGGTTCTAGTCAAGTGCATTATTTCATCTCTTTTTTCAGTCTTAATATTTTATGTCTAAGCTTAGGTTGGTGGGATATTGTTTTGGTTTCAATGTGCCTTTCCTCCATGGTTCTTTCTCTTTACTAAGCTCATTTTTTTCTCTTTTGGAGTGCAATTCTTCTTATTATCATTTTTTTCTGTGTAGTCATTTGGCTGATTGGTTTAGTGCCTTTGTATGTTCCTTTGCACATTGTTTCATTGGTTTGGTTGGGCCATTACTCTTCCTATTATATTAAGAGTATCTATGCACTACTGTAATTATTATTTTATACCTTTTTGTGCCATATTTTTTGGTTCAATTTGTGACTCTTTCATTCTTTGGTGTGTAGTCTACCTTTTTATCATAGATTCTAGCTAGTAAAATTAGTAATTCTATTTTTTTCTCAGCTCTGTCATCCATTATTTAATTAAAAAAACCTATTATTAGGTTAAAAATTTCATTATATCATAGTCTTTCTCCTTTCATAACATATGTTCGCTTCTCTCATAATGCTTTGTTACCTACTATCTTTACACAATCTGGTATGTGTAGTCGATAGTTAGATTTCTATGTGTTCCTAATAATATTCAGTCACGTCCTCATAGGTATGGATGTTTATTTATTTTATTGTATTGTACTATTTTATACATGATCTTTTCCTTACTTTGTGTTTTAATTTAAATAAAAAAAACATGAGATATTTGTATTTTTTAAACTGTATTCCAAAATTAAAAAAATATTCAAAGATAGGAAGCGTTGACATTTTTTTTATAACACTTTGGTTATAATATTTGATCTATTCTTTTCATTTCAAATAAGAAGTAGTGTTTTCAATAGCATTAGTGTTTGCATTTTTGTAATAGCCTTTTTATTTGTCTAGAGTATAATCTAAGCTAGTTCTCTATGTTTCTATTTAGCTTTTCAGTTGTTTACTAATAATTAGTGGCTCCTCATTAACTATCAAACATCAAAAAACAATTCAAACTAAAAATAATTATCCAAATGGTTATGCATTTAAAATTTTATGTTTTTTTATATGCTTATTTATCACCAATGCTTTAGGAATTCTTTGTAGATCATTTAATCCTTTCATCCTTTTATATTTATAAATATTGAAAAAACTCTTTTACATTTGGACTTTTGGTGTGGACTTACATTTAAAATTTAATTAATTTAATATTTGATTTATCTCTAATATTTTTTTAATCAAAGCAATTTAGCTCAAAATATTACTTCTCATAGTTTGATATATCACGACTATTATTTTTTCATCTTTGATTTTATTTTGCATTTTAACGTGCTAAAAAATGGCTTTCAAATTAAAAAATCTATATTATTTATAAATACTTCGCATCAAATCAATTTGAAATTGAAGAAATTGGTGCTCTCAAACATGAAATTAAATAGCAAAATGATACAATTTCTAATTTACATAATTTTGTTATTGCATTTCAAAATGTTTTTTAAAACCAAATAACAAACACACAATCCTTTTTTGGCATTATAAATGAAAAATTCACATATTTTTCACATAATATTCGTTCTAATATTGAAACTTATTTTACTTCTCAAACAACTAAAACTTCTTTGAACATTTATTCTACCAACCCCAACTTAAAAATCATGTACAATATGGGCTTTTTCGGTGGCAGGATTGGTAAGTACAAAGATGGTATTCTTGAATCTCATTTATAAAATTCTAATTTAAATTGTAAAGGTATTGATTTTAATGATTTAACTATTTCTCATGTGAATTAAGAATCATATTGTCCTCTGTATAATTCTTGAAATGCTCATGCTTTAGTTAAAAATGATAAATTTTATGTGCATTGTGGAAAACATGGGCATTATATCTCTAAATGTTATAAATTGCATCGATACAAATTGTTATGAACCCATGATATCTCTTCTCTTTACTTTGTTATTATATTAGTTTTTATGGATGGATATGCTTTATAAGTCATCTCATGAGCATTTTATTTTATCCCACATTCATGGGAAGTAGTAGTTGCTTAGATTATAATTCATATATAAGTAAGCGTTAAGGCCAATGAAGGCATACACAAAATTATTGTATTTAGCTTGCTCAAAGGAGGCTTCCCCCTTAAAGTGGCTTGCAATCAATTCAATCTTTTCAAGTGATATGTTAGATTTAATTCATACTACTAATTCCTATTATTTTGTGCATTTTTATTAATTATTGTAGGAGGATCCTCTCATCTAGTATCAAAGTGATTTATAGGTCATTTTTTTATTAAGAAAGTCTTAACTCTATTTTGTTGCATACTTCATTTTAATATGAACAATATTATATAATGGTTTACATATGTTTAACAATAAAATGATCTAAGAGCTTTGTGTTATCCATACTGCATAACTCAATTAAGTAATTTTTTGTAATCTTTTTTGGATCAGGGTAAAAACCTAACTACATAACTATGGGAACTACTTGGGTGAAATCCCTAAAACTCATCATGAGGAGTACCACAAGAACCCCAAAGTACCTGGCCAATTGAGAGGACTTGCTAGTGAAATGAGTCATGACCGCTTCTTGATTGAGTAGTTCCCATCTGTGAGGAAAACCAAGAGCTATTGCTTAGAGGTAAATTCACAGTCAAAAAATTTCTAGAAAGCAGTACTCATTTAGATGGCATTGGTGGTTAGTGTGATATTTTTAAAACCTATAGGCAACCATTAAAACTTGGGGCCTATTTCTATTAGTTTCAAAATATTTTTAGTAGACTCAAAACAATCAATCAACAAAATATCCATAGACTATTAAAGGAATTGAAGGTAGATATTTGGTAGAAACCAAAAACTATAAACCATCCACAGAGTATCGGTAGACTCTCAGAGGAATTATCACCATACAAAAAATAGAAAAGATAAATGAGTAAAAAAAATGTTTTTAATAATATCTCTCCATATGTATCCCTGTTGATCCTCAAAATTTATTCAGATATTTAAAATTCCATTCCCTACATTTTCTTCCTTGAGGTCTCATATCCTAATTCCACTCTTAATTCCCACAAATATCAATTTTCCATTTTTTTGAGTTTTGCCATAACTTCTATTTTTGTCTATTTGCCTAAAAAACTTTCCACAATGTTCATCTCTTTCTACTCCTTTGTACCTCTTTGACAAATTTTATAGTTTTTTTTCATTTTCACTTCTAAAATTTCCCTCACTTTTATCAATCATACTCCCATTATGCAAGAAAATTGTTAAAATCCCCTTTACCCCTTCTGTTTTTTCCCAAATTCAAAACTTTCCTTACTAAATGTGTCTTAACTCGAGTTTTCATATCTATTACAAAAAAAGAAAAAAAATATATTATTTGGGTCATGGTAGTAACTTAAATAGGAGATAAAAATATGGAGGATGAAATTATTTCCCTCAATACCCACATCAAACATCTTGATGAAAAAATTCTTGGCCTCAGTATTCAACATACCACCATGAACAATAGATGCCATCCAGAGTCTTTTTTAGACACTAGGTTTTCTTCTTCTAGTAATTATCATGGGATGAAGCTTAATTTTATTTCATTCAATGGTGAAGATCCAACTAGATGGATCTATCAGGTAGAATAATATTTTTGTTTGCATAATACTTTTGATGCCAATAAGGTCTCACTTGCACCCTTTCATGTGGAACTTGAATCCCTTCAATGGTATTGTTGATATACTAAAGCTCATGATGAACCCATATAGACCAATTTTTTTACCCTTATTTTTTAATGGTTTGACCTACTACTTTTTATGACTTCACTAGAGCACTCACTAAACTTCACCAAACAAGAACCGTGAGAGAATATCAAATAGAATTTGAAAAATTGGCCAATTATATAGAGGGATTGTCTGATGAATTATTTAGGAGTTGATTTGCTAGTGGAATGAAGGATGCAATTCAATATATGTTAATTTTTTTTTGACCTAACATGATGATGAAAGCCTTAGGGTTGGATAAGTTGGTAGAGGACAAGATCACAACTCAACAATGATTCAAATCCAATTTTGCTCCATAAAAAAAAAACAGCTCCATAATGATCTCAAACAATGCCAACCCCTAGAAGCACCCCTATCAAGCATTTGACTACATTAGAGATGAAAATTCATAGAGAAAAAGGACTATGTTATAACTATGATGATAAATTAACTTAGAGACATTGATGTGTCGAGTAAAAGATCTACCTGTAAGATGTGGACTCTCCACATGAAACTGAAGATTAGGAAGATGTTCAGGATACAACAGATGATCCAAAAAAAGCTCATCTGATTGTGGAACCTAGTTCTTAGGAAGACCAACTAGAGATCTCTCTCCATGCCTTATTAGGAGTCACTACCCCATAAACCATGTGGGTTAGGGGTTACTTCATGAAGCTCCCTCTCACAATACTCATTGATTCAGGTAGCACTAATAACTTCATTGACCCGTATATTGCATTCTTTGATTTTTTTTCAAAATAAATATGATTTAATTATTTTTAATAGCTTATTTTCATGCATGATTAAAACTTTATTATGGGATTTATATTTTCTTCATTTTGCCTTCTTATACATATATTTTTATTACATTATGTATGTAAATTGTATTTGTGGCATATTAGTTACTTAACTTGAAAGATTTGTGTTAGTTTGATTTGTCTTGTAAGATTTATGGATCATTAGTCCTTATTGGTATTTGTTCCATTATGGATTGACCACATTGACTGAAGAGGATTCTTGGAGATTATTGATGATGCACCTTCATCCTTGTGAATTTTTATGTCACCTTTTGTTATTTCTTTCTCAAACTATTGTAATTCCTCTTAAAGGAATTTTATATTAAGAGTGAGTATTATGTAATTTCAAATCCCTTCTTTGTTTGTAAAAAGTTTTCTCCACTTATATAACCCCAAACTAGGCTTAAGGGAGAGTGTTGAAGAATTAACCATATTTGGATCCTTCATATAATATTTTGGGATTATCATAAGTTATATTTGTGTGTGCATGTATTGTATTTATAAATACACTTTATCATATCCTTTCATGATGTCACTCACTTCTCTATTTCACTTGTTAGATTTAGGAGTTAATTTTTTAAGTAACTCCTTCCACATGTCACACACATCCTCCTCACTTGTGAGAGAGTTAGATAATTTGGCACACATATGAATCTTGCTCATGTAACTATTTTTATCTCCTAGCTTGATATAAAGATCTCTCTTCTCCCATTATTCATAACAACACAACATAATCTTGTCAATATAGACTCGCTCTTACATTCTTGATGCTCTTTTGGCTTAAATCCATTCTTCTTCTTCACTCTTAGCTTCTTCTTGATATGTACTTGGAGATTCATTATTGGAAATATTTTAATACTAGTGCAGGTTTTTTTTACATTTGATGGTTTCTCCACTTATCACATTCATGTCAACATTGTGTCTTGTTTATTTCAAGGTGATGTTTTTATATTTGCATTCATTTTTCTCAACATTATTTAATAAACTAGGAAATAAATCTAATATCTAAACCATCCAATTTGGGTAAAGAGTGGCAAAAATTCTTGAACCTTATGGGACATTATCAATCCTTGTCTTATAACCATCATATTTTAAAATTGAACCCTCCTTTAGTTCATCATCCATGTTTTTAGGTTTCCAATTGTGTGATTTCAAATTTTAGATTGATATAAAATAAAATTCATGCCACTCAATATTCCACTTGGAAATATCAATACAAAGGGACATTTACACTACTCCACATTGAGCAAAGCTTGTATATTCTTCCTAATTTCTATTTTAAACCTTGCAAGTAGTCCTCAACTAAGTCACAAGTATATTTTACTTGGCCCAAATTAAAAATTGATTAAGCATTCAAGCCATACCTATATGCATTCATGTAGTCAAGGGAACATAATTACATAAAACACTCTAAATGGGAGAACTACATGGGCATGCATTCCTTATTTGGAGTAATAGATATGTATGCAATGTTCAGTCACCATGGGGGTGATTAGGTTATACTCATTCTAATTACACTCTTCATTTTTATAGTATAAGGTTTTCAATCATTACAAAACCTTATAGATATTTTACATTGCAGAAACTATTTTTAGGTCTTTTTCACCCTCTCAAAGGTCAAACACATAAATATAGACCTAATTCTAGCTTTTATACATGAACTTGCTTTAGTTTTATTGATTTATACAAAGGTTCAAAACTTCCCAATTAAAATTAGAAGTGGAAGTTAGTCTTTACCCCAATTAGGTAGTACTAACCATCCTCATTCATCAGTCTTAGTTTCTAGTTCTTATGTCAATGAAAAAAGTTAATTTGTAGATAAAAATAGTTAAATTTATGTTTTTAATTCATAGTTATTCTTGTTTCAATCATTTATAATTTTTAGAATTTAGTTAGTTTAATTCAATCTACTCATCAAAAGTACATTTTAAGCATTATATATATGCAAATCATTTTATCATAATTAGGATTAATTTTCTTTTTAATCCAAATATCAGTAAAACAATTACACCATGAGGATTTTCATTCAATGGTGGGAATGCAAGGGATAGAGGAGTTTACCATATATAATCAAAATGTGTTGAGACTCACTATAAAAATCCTAATAGGAGACATCATTGGAAACTATGGAAAATCTATGTTGCTATGGAAAGAAAGACAAATGTGGAATAACCCAAAAATGGCGGGTTAAAATTCATATCCACTTCACTAAAATGTATTATGGGAAAATATGGTTATAAATATAAATAACATCTAATATATAAAAATAGAGGAAACCATATTATATCAAACATACATACAATTGGTGTCACCATAAGGTGGGACAAACACTGCAAGTTTTTTTTTCTGTAAAATAAGGATTAAGGATATAATTAGGAAGTTGATTTATATTTTAATGTGAATATGGTATGTAAAACCTTAGTTTTCTAAATTTTTAAAATAATAAATAAAGGAATAAATATGAAATAATTGTAGCCTCTAATTTATAAAATGGACTATAAGAGATGTACTTAGCTAGAAACTAATTAAGACAGATGAATTATTAGATTAAAATTGGTACAAAGATTGTGTATTATGTCATGAAATAGAAAGAAGAGTCAAAATCCCTCTTAGATATTAGTGCAATCACTTGGATAGTAGTGCACTATTCTAGTGTCCTTTAGGGTGTGACAATGTCCATTTACAAGTAGGGGTAGTGATCATCTTAGATGAGCTTCACCCAGTCTTGAATGCATGTGCCTAAATGGATGAATGTTGGTTCATTGTCTATTCCCTATTTTAGATTGATTTTCATGAAAAACCCTAGGCTTCCATAGTTGTTAGGGTATTTGATGAGAAAAATTATAAAAGAGTGGTGTTATAAGGGTAGGTTGGATGTGACCTCAAAACCCCATGTGTTGAGCAATTCCAACATACCAATACCACAGAAGGGATCAAGCTTGATGTAGTTCTCCCAATCTAAGTTCTGGTGCAAGTACAAGTGAATTCTAGTATGAGTGTCAATTTAAGTGATTTGAGTGTGATATGAGACTATAAATGTGAGAAATATGATATTTGGACTACTTTACATGGTTTTATGTAGAAGTAGGGAAAAATAGGGATCAATGACCTTAATTTTTGTAACTATTTCTAAGTTTATTTTTGAGTATTTGCATCTAATTTCCATCCATTGTATGAATGAATGAAAGTGGTTTATATATAGAATTTTGGTGCTTATTAATAAGTGAAATAGGTATAGGCTAAATCGAAGAGTGTTTTAGAGAATGGAAATATATCTGTTGGGAGAGCAAGGAGTAAAAAGATAGTAACATAGTCCCTAAGTCACTACATAGTATATTAGTGTCCAAATGGTCACACTAATGTCCAAGTGGAATAAGTTAGTGAAAAATGGGTATAGTGCCTAGGATATGGCTTAATGTTTTTTTTGGTGTATCTGGGAACAGGATGGACTTACACAAATGATATAAAATGATTAATAGAGGTCCTAAGATAAGTTAGGGATAATCTAGGACAAGGTGGTCTCAAATGACATTCATTACACTAAAATGAAATTTTAGATGACTACATTACCCCCCCCCCCCCCTCACTTCCTTTATTCTAGAAATGCAAAAAATTGAAATGAATAGGATAAAGGAAAATACATGTATTTGGACTTACCTAAGAGGTGAAGCCTATGAATTTGGGTCTAAGTATATGAATCATGATGCATTATATATCATGAAAATGAAACATGAAGGAATCATTCCTTACTTAAGAAACATAAAAATCAAAGATAAAAATGAGTAAATAGATGAGAGAAAGAGGAAAGGAATGAATACCCCTCATTGGGTATGCAAACCAATGATAAAACTTGGTGACATCTTGTGTGTGTGCATGTATATTGTGATTAAACAATGAATAACTTAGACTACATTGATGGCTTACTCAATTATCATGTGTGGGTGGCTCAAGAACTCAAGATATCCTTGAATCCATCACTACCCATCCCTACTTGGAGGATCATAGTTTGTGAATAACTTGGATTGGACTGATGGCTTATCCAACCCTACTAAGTAGGTGGACCAAGAACTCAAGTAGTCTATGAATCCATCATTGCCTACCCATGTGTAATATATGCATTTATAATTGAAATTGTAAGATGTAATTTATGATATATGATATAAATAAAAATATGTAGGATGGCTCTAGAGACACTTAGAAATTCTAAAATGAAAAATGGCTTATAGGCCTCTCGAGTACTCGAATATGTATCTGAAGGACAAATAGGTAATGCTAACCATTGTAGATGAAATAAGGCATCAATCTAGTGAAAATTTGATATAAATGTTGTCTAGAGTAACAATGTGGAGAATGATAAGGACCTGAAATTGTATATAAGATTATTGGTGTCAAACTAAGCATAGGGCAATAATGTGTCATGCACATGCCCCCATATCTAATATCGATGCATATGGATATTGGACCGAGTCATAATAATTTGTGTTTGAGTATCTAAAACTTAAATGGGAGTGATCATGTACCATATGATGCCCCCAACCTAAGAAAACCTATTTAAATCTACTTATAATTGAGCATATCTAATAATATGTGATTAAAACTATACAAATCTAGAGTGTAACTATTATACCTTTATGGTAATTCTAGAATTTTCTATTTCTAGAGCTCCTAGATAGTAGTGTAGTCCCTTAGATAGTATCACATTATGTTAGTGTCCTTTTTACCATGTTATTTACAAATTATGTTATTTATATGCAAAACTAAAATTGATATATAAGTCTTTGTTTTTCACTATATTTTAATAAATAAGAGTATTGTAATCTATGTCTACGTACTATAAACTATGTTTTGAGTGCATTAAGATGGACTGATCTCTATGATAAACACTTGTGAATGAACCCTCTTTTGAAGGGAGTTGTTAAACATATGTAATAACTATCCTCAAAATAAATTATATGCATCATATGTGTTAGACTAAAAACATATAATATCTATGTGATAAAATAATATAATGTGTATACATGAAATAAAAATGTAAAATAATCTAAGTACAAGTTGGTAATGTGAAATGTATGTTAGATCTAGCATTCACATGGTTGTCAAGATAGATAGAAAAATGTAAGCATGTCTATGAATAAAAAAATTAAGTACAATCTGAGTAACTACCTAGAGGTATGGGCCATGATGTCCATCAAGGCACCCAAAGAGGAATCGAAGATGCATGAGGTGTTTTATGGCATCACAAATTGGATGTGACTATAACAAGAACTAGAAAAGTGGCATGGCCATGAGGCATATATGAAATCATACATACAAAAAGATGAGGCACATAAAGTAGGCCAAAGAACCACAATACAAGGGAAATGGGTGTAGACACCTAAATTGTGTTGACTTCCCCTTGGTCCCCTCCTAAACACTTACACACTTTATTAGTTTAAAATAAATTACTTATTTTTAACTAATGACATCACTCTCGACACCTCGCCCTTGGACACCTCACCTTGGACACATTGCCCTTAGACCATTTCTAACCCAATGAGTCACCTAAGACCTATTATTATTCCCTCCTAAACTCCTAACTAAATCTTGTGCGTGATATGCCTACCTTTTGACCATTCTCCAACAGACTATGCACTTGGTGGATGGAGAATGGGCTATTAAGCCCTTTTACCAGTTCTTCACCCACCGACATCGATCAAATGTAGGCCAACGCTGGTGGGATAGCCAATGTCAGTTACATAAACTGACGTCTAACATCGAGTTATGCCTCTTAGATGCTTGGCTCTTGGCTTTGCACTTTTAGGACTCGGGCATTCTCTCTCACGACCTCTCTCAGACTTTGAGACATCACCATGCATCAGACTTCAACTAACACTCTCCTGGCCATAGAGACTCTACAAAAATCACTCTAGACTTTGGATTGAAACATTGCACCAGGACTCGACATCAGCCACAACAGGTACAAGCATTCAAACACCTCTGGTTCTTCATTTGAGAGAGCTAAGTATTCTTCCACCTTTCATTTCAATAATTTAGAATGCTTTGGTAATTAGTTTCCATTTGCTATCTCTAAGTACTATAGACTGGACCCAACCTTCAACCAAATCTGACTTTCTCCCTGGAGAGGCTGGAGATCCTTCATCTTAACCTTACCCTTTTTGACAACCTACCCACTACCTTTGTCCTTGCATGGACCTTATTCATCTCCCTGCAACCCTGCACAGACCTCTTAAACCCACATAATCCCTTTGTCAACCACAAACTTTTTCTGAGACCCGTCTAATGACCATTGCCCCCACCGACACCGGCAGACTAACTGATGACAGCATCATTAACCAACTGACGGTGGCAGACTAACCGACGTCAGCAACTTTGACAAATCATTGATGGCAAACTAACTAATGTTGGTGACTGTGAAAGACAAATTGCAAGAATTAGGTACGCATTATCTATTTCTCTTTCTTTAAGTCTTTCATTATTTCCTTTTTATTACGACATTCTTTTTATCAACCAGTGGACTGTCATCCCTTCAGGAAGTCTTTGCACTTCTGGGACTGAGCATGTGCTTAGCAGTCCACCATTTATCTATCTAACATTTTTCTATTTAAGTCTCTTTCTCCCTACAGGTGTCTTCCTCCACAGCCAAAGAGGAGCTCCTTCAACGTCTGGATACGGTGCGCAACTTCATCTGGGTATCATCTAACCCCTGACCATTACCTTTAGTTTCTCATTTCTTCTGAATAGTAACAAGAAAAAACTTATAGAAACATTTTGGCATGCTCGGTGGGACCCTGGAGTTTTCCTTGGGTTCATTTCTTTTTCTTCTAAAGGTAAACATTCATATAGTTGCATTAGGGAAAGATTCTCTTCTTGCATCTCTCTTCTGTCTCTTTATTTTTGAAAGGACACCATAAGCACAAGTTAAAAAGAATATCTTTCTTTTTCTTCTTGTCACTTCTTTCTTGCATCTTAGAGTAGTGAAAATTCATGCTCTTAACCTTTTCTCACTTGTCTGCATCTAAACAAAACATTTCAATTTGGACTAAAATTTGAATGCATTTCATGCCTGCTTGAATGCATATTTAGCTCATCTAGTAATTAAACTACATTATGAATAAATCGTAGTGCACATATGTTACACAACCTGACCACTATCACAATCAAACATTTCAACATACCTGAGACAAGGCCCGACTAGGATTTTATCACCTAGTGAATACCTTACCCTTTCCCAACGATCTTACTTGGACTTCACAACCAAGAGGAGGACCCACTCTGTTCTCTGGCAGAGTATAAACTCTAGGCGAAGTATATATTGGCTAAGCGGCCCAGCTTGGCTCTAGGCTCATGAAGTGAGGGGAGCAAGCCCCTAGCACCAAGCCATGTGTAGAACCTAACATAGAATTTTGAGCATCGAAACATAACCTGAAACCAGCCTTAGACTTCCTCTTTAGGACCTGATCTACAAACCCAACTCCCAAACATATTCTTCTAAGGCATAAGCCACCATGACTCTAAAATTTATTCCTAGGAATTAAATGTTTAGAGGTTTCTTGCCTTCATCCATTATGTTATTTTTATCTATTTTTTTGAGCTGGTGAGGACAGATTATTCTGAGCTTCAAAAATAACTCAGAACTTTCTTTTTCTTCCAAAAACTTTCAATTTTTTGAGTTTCTAGAAATACACAGTCACTGACATCGGCAACTTATCCTCACCGACATTGGTTATTTCACCAACATTGGCAACATATCCTCATCGACATTGGTTTTTCAACTGACGCCGGTCACTGTCAACAAATTGTCTTTCAAAATAGTAAGCATAAAACCTGACTTTTTTGTTGTCAAACATAACTTCTAGTTTTATGAGACTGAAATATACAGTTTTTGGAACCTCAACCCTTTTGCCTTGAATGGTTTTAACATGTATTCAGGCCAAAACTCTTATTGACCACATGAGGCAAAAACCACTTCCACCCTCACCTTTTATAACAAGTCCTCTAATGGAGCATACTTCAGATATTGAACATACTCTTATTCAGCCAACTCCCAATCAACATCCAATTGTTCTCGAAGGGGATCAAAACTTTGAGACACTCCTTGACCACAATGTCAAGGCTCTCCAACACTATCTCACTAGAAGCCAAATGCGAGACCCTTTAGGTAACCCAAGTTATGGGATGCCAACTTCTCTTACTGAAGCGGCAATGATATCAACACCATCCACTACCCAATCCATAGTCACTCAGGGTATTGCCTCGACTTATAACCTGACCATGGCCAATACCCAAGGTTTAGCCTCCCCTTTTATGGTTGGACCTACCTCCATCGGGGTTTTTTACCCCCTCAACCGCAAATAATTCAACTAAGTTCTAGACCATATCAGAACTTGATTGTCTCGACTCCACACACTCTTGCACCTATAAATGCAGGAGTGTCTACCTATCCTTTTACCAATGCTGCTATTCAACCACCTTTGGTGGTATCTAGTCAACTTGTGCCTCCCAACTTCAGGACACAAGCCCCCTTGACCTCAACATTAACCCTATGATGAACTACCAGTATGTTGCACCTACACAAGTGTAACCAACTATGTCATATGCCCTTCCTAACACCTTCTAGGTACCTTAAAACCTAGGGGGTGCCCCTCATGCCAATTTGTTAGCTGATCTAATTAAGATGCTAATGGATAAGATGTCCCACCTTGAGACATCTATTTCTGGTTCAAGCAATGTTCTTTCATATAAACAAATTTGTAACGAACCCATTCACCCTTCCCTGCCTATTAAACCATATCCTAACCAGTGGGAATTCCCTAAATTTACTTGCTTTCAGAGTAAAGAGGACCCACAACAACATCTACGAGCGTTTAGACATGCTTGTTACCTCATAGTGCACGATGATGTGTTATTACTACGCACATTCCCCATGTCGCTTTTGAGGGCCGCCCTTGACTGGTATAGCTCTATTACCAGTCATTCCCTCTTTTCCTTCACTCAACTCGCCCAATTATTCCTTGACCACTTTTCAATCAACATCACTAAGAAGGTCTCCATTACAGACCTCTATTCTATTAAACAATTTGATGATGAGTCAATAGCTGACTTCGTTGCCCATTGGATAGGTTTGATCAACCAACTCTCCTTTTCATTACCTCAAACTGAGCTCATTGAGCTCTTTTCTAGAGCATGTGCCAAGCACATCTCATCCACTTTGCAGGTCCAAACATTTTGCACATTTTACGAAGCTTTCACCATGGCCTGAAAGCTTAAACTCCATGCAGTCGAGGAAGACAAGGTCACATTGTGTAGTAAAAATATGAACGTAAAATCAAATGACCCTTCTTCTTCTAGACCTTCTTCTTCTCACTCCAAGTCCAAATGATCAACAAATGTTGTGGTCCTAAGGCCATCATCCTCAACAACAACTAACCAATCTCAACCTTCCACATCAGAATACATCAAAAAATAATTCCAACAATGACATGTAAACGTCAATACACTCCAATAGGAGAATCATACACTTTTGTGTTGGATAAACTAGTCAAGCAGGGGGTCCTCAATCTCCCTCAAATTTGACTACCTCAATTTGACCCCTCAAAAGCCATCCCTACCTAGTACAAGGAAAATGACTTCTATAACTATCATCGTGTCAAGGGTAATGACACAGACAATTGCTAAACCTTCAAAAACATTATTCAAGACATGTTGGACAAAGGGGATCTTGTTTTGGATAACCCAAATGCACCGGCTAACCAAAACATAGACATCTTTAGACAACCATTCCCTAACCATCCCCCTAGTTAGAATAACATCCAGACCATAGCCAATGACCGTCAAGAGAGTAATATACGCATGGTCGACATGGTTTCTAACTAACATCTCCCACAGTCTGGAGAGGTTAATCAACCTATTTGTCTACCACAGGTAGAAGAGCCTTCTTCTCTTATTTGGCCACCACAGGTAGAAGAGCCTTCTTCTCCTATTTGTCCACCACAAGTAGAAGAGCTTTCTTCTCCTATTTGTCCACCATGGGTAGAAGAACCTTTTTCACACATAAGAGAGGCTACTTTAACCTCTCCCATATTGGAGGATGTTTTGATGGCACCAACGATGGCTGCCTCACCCTCATCCTTCTTATCATCAATAGGGGATCATATTTTCCCTACGCCTAGACCACACGTCAAAACCATGGCCATCCCTGTGCTCTTTTCACCTAAAGAGCCACATCCTCCAATCCTTTCTCCACCGAAAGAGAAACTTGCCACCTCACCCATTTCAGCTGAAGAAGTTTTAGTGAAGGTAGATTTAAACCTCACCTCACACAATAGTAGTCCTCACACTAAACTAAAGAAGGCTACTAAACCACGATGGAGAAATTCTCCCCCATCTTCGCCATTACCATCTATTTTGGGTCCACATCCTTTTACTTCAGTAGGAGTGCTCCCTAATCCATCACCTCTTAACAAGAAAGTGTCATCTACACATATGGCCACACCGCCAACTAAAAAGATGATACATCCAACACCTCCTACAACTCCTAAATAGAAGTTATCAACCCCTATTACAAAAAAAAGTGCAAACCCATTAAGGGGATCCTATGCGTCAATGTTATGTTGATTGTTGCAGTCATCTAGCATCGTGCTCCTGCCTATCAAGCTTTACCAACCTTTCAGACTGAAACCATCTTGGTTTGATGACACTAAAATCTGCTGGTATCATTGTACACTTGGGCATGATACTGAGCATTGATGTGCCCTTAAGGTTGTCATTCGACAACACTTGAAAAAGGACACCTTTTCTCTTGACCACCCTTTCAACAAACCACCAACACCATCTCATGCCTCACAAACCTCTTCACCTAAATCGGGATCTCAACATAAGACTATGGTCCCTCAACCACCTGCCCCTCCTTTATTTGAAATCAACACAGTTAATGTGGCCACCAGGCCCCAAACTATGAAGAATAAAGGAAAAGACTAGACTTCTACACCTTTGACATATCCATTATTTGTCAAGACCTCTCAACCAACACAACCCAAGATTTCTATCTTGGACATGTCTCGACCAACATCACTAGGAAAAATCCCTCATAACCTCTCTAGTCCACATGATGCTTGGTATAAGTGACTTGTGGACTACTTAACATACTCTATCATGCCTCCTAACCTCTCTAGCAAAATATGACGTGCTTTTATTAAAAGTACAGCTTGATATACCATGCTAGGGGAACTTCTCTACAAATGAGGCTCAGACGACCTCCTTATTTGATGCCTAACCTCCTCTGAGACTCCCCATGTCATCAAACAAGTCCAAGACGGGATTTGTAGGGGGAATTTTAGTGGTAACTCACTTGCAAAGCACATCCTCTGCCTGGGATATTATTGGCCCACCCTTAACCAAGACTGCACTAACTATGTTCGGTGTTGTACCAAATGCCAACAACATACTAACCGGCTTTACGTCCAACATCGACCAAACCACACCTATAACAACCATCTAAAAGAGTGAGATTCCAAAATCAAAAATCTCATCCTTAAAGACCATCAACACGTGACCAATTTGGAAAAAAGCAAACAAGACAAGTTTGCTGCTAATTGGCCCGAACCTTACATCATAATGCATGGATCAGGTACTTATCGTCTGTCTTCTTTTGAAGACCAACCAGAACCTGAGCCTCTTAATGCCTTACATCTTCGAACATTTTATTGTTAGTCAAGTAGTCATTCACTTGACGTTTAACTTGAGCTCGTCCCTTGAGCAACTCCCCATCATTGTCATTCATATTCCTTCCAACCCTTTTTCTCTACAAATATTAGTCAACCCCTTTTGTCAAGCATGAATGCTTTGTCCTAATAAGGGAACCTCTAAACCTCTATAGACTAGTCCATGACTACAAGTCTAGTCCAAAAACAAAACATATAAAATTGGGATGCCTACCAAAGGTCATAAATTATAAATGTAGACTGCTCCCTTGAAGGATAGCTACATAATTGCTATAATTAATAGACTGCTCCCTTAAAGAATAGCTATCCAAAGCCATCAAAACATATAAAGCACAATATAGACCACTCCCTCGAAGGATGGATATGACCAAATTTTTCTACATACATATCACCATATGACCATAAATCAAAACCACATCCCTAAGTAGACTTCCCGCATTGATCAGTCTACCAAAAAAAAATGACTGACAAACTATTAATTCATGGACTTGTCTGTAGTCGTTCTCAGGGTCACCTATAAAAGGGGCAAAGCTATCCTTGCTTAAAAAGGTTACCCTATCTTCACATATCACCTAAACACACCTATTACCCCAACATACTTAAGGGATTTTGAGCTCACTTAATGTCAAGTGACTACACTACTTCTCTAACAACAACCAATGGTCAACGACGTAAGGCATGAATGAGGCTTTTGTTTCCAAAAACCTTATCGATGCCATCATTATGGTCCTTGTCAATGAAAGAACAACGTGCCTTTCACTTTTTTTCATACCTTGGTTACATAGACAACCAAACCAAACCAAACATTATCCAACCATTATCATTACCCATTACACTAGTTTCTATGGACAACAATACACATGGAAACTATCGACCACACAATTTATGTCAAGCATACACCATCATCAATATGGAAACTTGCTGAAGCATTAATATACTCATTTCATTTTTAGCATACACCTTCATGAATATGGAAATTGCTAGGGATGAAAAACCACATAACCAATGTTACAGAATACACCATCACACAATATGGAAAAGGTTGTAACATCATCATTCTCTCATCATTTCAACCATAACCAAAACAACTACCAACCATCATTTGAACTACATTGGCTTGAGGCCCTTAAAAAGGGGGATATGTAGGTAGCACTCAGTCTTCTGAGGTTAGCTCGGCCACATTCATTTGTTCATCTACCTGATGGATGAACCATCTAACCTTTAAACTATGACCTAACCTAGTCCAAAACCATGACCAAACGACCAGCCTTGACACTACAGAAGTCACCTTTGATTTCTCATCAGGCACATTGGAGATCACATACATCTTCCTGACCACACCAACACTTGAGATCACTTATATCTCAACCCAACTCAACCAATGACCATGGAAATTGCGACTATCTCCTATGACCACGACCACTTTTGAGACAACTTTGTCTTATTTGTTTTGATTGCATGTATGCTACCTTACGAATAATTAGCAAAATTGTTTGCACCTCACATTATGACCCTCACAAGTATTGGATCGTGCCCAAGTTGATCCCCACTACTTATGACATTTTTGTGTTTTCCAGGAGCACTTCCTAAGCCTAAGATACTTGGAACATGATGACCATTAGAGCTACAATTATGATCATTTAACCCAATCAGCTATGACTAAAAGCTAGGGACTAGTTACTTTGATTTTATCACTCCTTAACCTTGACTACGATAATTTGACCTGACTATCACATGAAGCGGTATACGTACAATCATGACTATTATAACATTCACACTCCAACTTCACCATATTCATCCACTGCCTATCAAATCGGCACCTGACATCAGGTTACCTTCCCTCGACTCCCACTTTGAGGGGGAATACCTCATCCTTATCCCTGGGGGAAACCTACACCTCATCTCATACCTGGGGTAACCTACACCTTATCCCACACCTGGGGCAATTACTCATATTTTTGTCTTGCAGTTCATCAAAAACAACCAACAAGACAAAAAGGGGCAAATGTAGACACCTAAATTGTGGTGACTTCCCCTTGGTCCCCTCTTAAACACTTACACACTTTATTAGTTTAAAATAAATTACTTATTTTTAACTAATGACATCACCCTCAACACCTCGCCCTTGGACACCTTGCCCTTAGACCATTTCCTACCCCATGAGTCACCTAAGACCTATTATTATTCCCTCCTAACCTCCTAACTAACTCTCATGCATGATATGTCTACCTTTTGACCGTTCTCCAATGGACTATGTACTTGGTAGATGGAGAATGAGATATTAAGCCCTTTTACCAGTTCTTCACCTGTCGACATCAGTCAAATGTCGATCGATGCCAATGGGATAGCTGATGTCAGTTACATAAACTGACATCTAACACTGAGTTACACCTCTTGGATGCTTGGCTCTTGGCTTTGCACTTTTGGGACTCAGGCATTCTCTCTCACGACCTCTCTCAGACTCTGAGACATCACTAGGCATCATACATCAACTAACACTCTCCTGGCCATAGAGACTCTACAAAAATCACTCCAAACTTTGGATTGAAACATTGCACTAGGACTCAACATTATCCACAATAGGTATAAGCATTCAAACACCTCTGGTTCTTCATCTGAGAGAGCTAAGTATTCTTTTGCCTTTCATTTCAGTAATTTAGAATGCTTTGGTAATTAGTTTCCATTTGCTATCTCTAAGTACTGTAGACCAGACCTGACCTTCAACCAGATCTGGCTATCTCCCTAGAGAGGCTGGAGATCCTTCCTCTTAACCTTACCCCTTTTGACAACCTACCCACTACCTTTGTCCTTGCACAGACCTTATTCGTCTCCCTGTAACCCTGCACAGACCTCTTAAACCCACATAATCCCTCTGTCGACCACATAATTTTTTTGAGACCCATCTAAGGACCATTGTCCCCACCGACATTAGTAGACTAACTAATGACAACATCATTGACCAACTGATGGCGGCAGACTAACTGACGTCAGCAACTTTGACAAATTGATGATGGCAGACTAATCAACGTCGGTGACTGTGGAAGACGGATTGTAGGAATCAGGTATGCATTATCTATTTCTCTTTCTTTAAGTCTTTCATTATTTCCTTTCTATTATGACATTCTTTTTATCAACCAGTGGACTGTCAACCCTTTAGGAAGTCTTTGCACTTTTGGGACTGAGCGTGTGCTCGACAGTCCACCATTTATCTATCTAACATTTTTCTATTTAAGTTTATTTCTCCCTATAGGTGTCTTCCTCCACAACCAAAGAGGAGCTCCTACAATGTCTAGATATGGTGCGTAACTTCATCTGGGTATCATCTAACCCCTGACCATTACCTTTAGTTTCTCATTTCTTTTGAATAGTAACAAGCAAAAACTTATAGAAACAATGGGCACATGTCACTAAGTTTGAGAAAGAGAAAACATATAAAGACATGTTCAAATGTCCACATATACATAGAGAAAATAAGGTTGGATTAGATCCACATGGAAGGACATGTTCAAATTTATGCATACACAATCAAGAAGTCACACACGAGGGCATGGGCATATTTCCAAAGCATATAAATAATGAAAGGAATTGGCTTGGAGCCATATAAAAATGGAATATTCAAATACCATAAAATATATGTAGATACAAAGAGACAATCAAATCTAAACTAGTAAAGATAGAAATTAAAGTATGTATGAACATGTGGTATGAATCCATATAAGAGAAAAGATGTACATAAGTTGAGTCTAATGTAGTAATAGTTGGAAAAACATTTATGTACTATAGGATGATCAATATCAAGATATAATCAATGCTAAATTGGTGATATGAAGTATAGAAAGATGTAACCTAGAAAACTAGAAGTTATGCAATATGATGCCCCCAATGGGTAAATGTATGAATTCTAAATCTATGTATCTGTGGATGTTTTCCCAATAGGTTGATAGTAACAAATATTAATATGTGTAGAGGACCTGAGTCTTTTAATGATCTATAAACACTTGAAGATAATAAGTGAAGCATGTATGTATGAAAAAATTGACTATACTAACATAGATGACATATGTAGTACATAGAAAATATAAGGAAGGTAAACATGGAAATGCATACAATCTAAAATTTATATTTTCTGAGCAAATATTTGAATGTTTTTGAATTTTTGGAATTGTTATATTTTTTGTGTGTTCTAAGTATAAACTATGTACAAAAAACATGAATTGGAAATTATATGCAAGGAGAAAAGTAAGAGAAACTATATACAAGTAGAGAGGAGTATACTAACTAATGAGACTCGTAAGAAACTCACTATCAAGGTTCCATGTATCAAATAAGGGAAGAGTGATTGTCTATGCTATGTAAGGAGGTATCTAAGATATGTGAATTAAATGTACTAAGTAATCTATAGTTGAAATTGCCTATGGAGTGGGGCTATGAATATACAGAGCTAACTAAAAATGTATATGAATTGTGGGGTTATTAGGAACCCATCTGGTAGAAGAAGTTATGACTAGCATGGCTACTCTATGTTGTAACATTGATATGATTGATAATGGGATAGAGATAGGCTCTCTAGAATGCACAACATGTCTCTAACTCATGGTTCTCTCTAATATATGTCTCCATGGGAGAGTATGTGTACATGGTGATTCCATTAGAGTATACCTCACTTGTAATGGTGGCTCAATTTATATCAAACGTGTGATAATAGAAGCTATGTGAAGAATGGCAGCTGGTGTCTACTATGTAACTAACTATGTAATAGGTAAAGAATACTCATATAGAAGGCCCTCAATTCTAACCACATGATTAACATGTATATACTTAAGGCATCTATGTATGATGGATGGGATATCTCAAAGCTCTTATATCCAATGCCTACCTAATAAAATGTCAAATATACCAACTATAGACATTAGAAAACTGCACACAATAGTCCTAGATGTTGAAATGCCTCGGGCCCTCTTAGGGACTACCTAACCTATCAAACCTTGAGTTTATTTATCTGACTAGGCCAAATAACTCAATAAATTTACTAACCCAACCTTCACCTAAACCCTTTTTAACCCACTTTGACAAGTCTTCCTCTAGACACTTAACCATCGATGGTTAGCATGACCATCAACAGTTAGGTTGATCATCGATGATTAGGTCCTCACCATTTTAAACACATTACCAAGTGTATGTAAGCTAACCAATCATAATTTAATGTATCCACCTTACTCAGTGCTAACAAATTCCCAAGCATCAAAATCAATAGCCTGGCCCTCTAAGGAACCTTTTATCTTCCATCTTTCTTTTCCTATAAAAGGAGGGGAGTAAGAGGTGAAAGGATATATCAAATCCATCAATCATAAGAGAATTCTAGAATATAGGTATTCAAGCTTCCATCCAACTAGTCTTCCTTCCAATAATTTAATAACTATAATAGAGACCTGAACCTCTACCAAAATTACTCTTGAGGCAAAATATTGTTACTCTATCAAAATTACTCCAGACATCAACCATAAACCATCAATAATTTAATAAGCAACAAGGATATTTTATACTTTAGCTTTATTTTTTGGTTTCTAACTTCCAGGACTAAATCATACCTCTTGCACCTGTCTTCCAACTTCCCTATCCCTAAATAGATGCTTAACAAACCCTTACCTAATCATTGATCCATTCTGTAACTCTCTTTTAAACAAATTTAAAATCCATAGGTAACCACCAATGGTCATCATAACCACCGGAGGTCACTTCCAACTGTCAATGGTTATCTAACCAATGATGGTCAGCTTAACCACTGATGATCACCCTGACCACCGATGGTCACTATGGTAAGAAATAATAATAAGTTATTTCTAACCCCTTACCCCCAACCAAATTTGACTTTTTGTGTCCCTACCTATTCACAAACCCCCACCTAATTTTTTTAAACTTAACCCGATCTATTTTAGCACTAGTATTGACCCACTTTTGCTATATTTAGTTTATTTTCTTTATCAAGTATCTATTTATTCTTATATTTCACTTCAATGCTTTCTATTATTTGATCAAAGTATTTCATTTCTATTTCTTTCAACTTAATTTTTATCAAAGAGTAGATTGATAGCCTCCTAACAAGCTCACACTTCTTGGATCTAGCTCATGCTAGGAATTCTACTTTACTATCTTTCTAACAAACCCCTTTTTTTAGTACTCTCTTATCTATATTTCATTCTTCCCAAGACAAAGAGAATCTCTCCACACTCGTCTGGATCATGTGTGTAAAATAACAAAGTTATTCTATCACATCTTTATTACTAGTTTCTTACATTTACTTCTTTCTAGAAAACAAGAAAAAATTAAGAGAAACATTTTGGCATGCCCAATGGGACCTAGTAACATCTAGGTGCCCTTTTTCCTCTTTATTCTATGTTCATACAATGAAATTAAAATTTCATTTTGGGCTTAAAATAAACCTTGCATACATTGATTGCTTACATGTTTTTAGTTCATCTAGTTAACTTAAAATCAAAGTAAACAATCATAATTTCACTCTTATTATCACACACCTTACCAAACCACATAATCAATCAACACATCAAAAAAATTGACATAAGGCCCGACTAGGATTTCATCACCTAGTGGTAAACCTTACCCTTTTCTTTATCTTCCTTAGAGGCCATTAACAAGAAGAGAAACCAAAACTTAGCTCTCTGGTTGACTCTAAACTCTAAATTTTAGTATATCTTAGCTAAGTACCTAACACCCTTATATCTACAGTGTGTGAAGTGATGGGGTAGGCTCCAATATCAAACCATGTACTAACTTTCAATACATATGTTTGAGAGCCATTAACATCGGAAACCAATCTTAGACTTTCTTTCTAGTACTTGATCTACAAACCAAATTTCCTCTTCACACTTTCTAAGGCATAAGCCAAAAGTGATCTAAAAAGTATCCTAAGTTGTTAAATCCACTTTAGTGTATGTTTTAAGATCTTTTCCTTTTACTTGCTTTGTGTTGAATTGTGAGATTTTTGTCATTTCTTTCGTATTCTTCACATGGTCTTAACTAGGCAACAATTGAGGAATCAAACCAACCAAAAACCACCTTTCTCTTATTCTTCCTCTATGGAGTATAATTCAAATGTTGAGGGCTCTCCTCATCATTATGCTTCTCCTACCATGCCTTTGTTGAGGGTGATATGGATTTATCTACCTTCCCTGATAACAACCCCATGACCCTCCAACATTACCTTAACACCCTATCTTACCACACCCCTACTTTGATTCCTCTTAGAAATCCACCTTATGGGATGCCACCCCATATTATGATTGGCACTACCTCCATCCAAAATATGATCATCCAAACATCTTTTTCCACCAATATCCCATCCACTATCTCCACCCAAACTCAATCAAACATCCCAATGAATAACAAAACATGCCCTACACTAACCAACACCTCCAACATAGGGGAAACCTCACCTCTTGTTACCCATAATTCATTGACTATGGGTATATCTTATACCCATATTTCTACCATTCCACTTATCATTACCAACCCACCAATTTCCATTCCACTTTAAAATCTAGTGTTTTCCATACCTCTTACCCTTCCACCTATTAGTACTAGAGTTACCACTCAACCCAAACTAATTAATCCATCCATACCTTTAAAATAACCCATATCAATCCCTCAAAAAATTCCCATGACATGCTACTAATATGTTCCTAGTCCACAAAGATACATAACACCTTCTACCTAACCTTTTGTGCCCATTAAACCTTATGTGACATCATCCCAACTTCCAATGACCACATACCAATATGTTGTATCTTCCCAACCTTCTACCACTTATCCATATATTTTTACCACCCAACCTCAACCAAACTTACCACATAATTATGGAGCTTCCCAAATCCAAACAAATTTGGTCAAAATGCTAATAGACAAAATGACCACCCTAGAATCATCTATCTCTGGGGCTCAAAACCTCTTGTCTTATTATGAAATCTATAACAAATCTATTAACCCATCCATTCCTATTCAATTTTATCCTCATCAATGAGACCTACCCAAGTTTTCCAAGTTCCAAGGAAAGGAGGACCCATAATAACACTTTAAAACATTTCAACATTCTTGCTACTTGATTACCATTGGCAATGTTCTTCTCTTTGTACCTTTCCCATGTATTTATTTGAACTAGCCTTAGATTGGTATTGTGCTCTCACCAAACACTCCATATTTTCCTTTTCTCAAATTTCCCAAACCTTTTTAGATCATTTCTCAATCAATATATCTAAAAAGGTCTCAATTACTGACCTCTACTCCATCATGCAATTTGATGATAAATCAATCATCAATTTCATAGCATGATGGAAAGGTCTTATTCGCCAACTCTCTTTCTATTTACCCCAACCTAAGTTGATTAAACTTTTATCTTAGGGTTGTGCCAAACATATTTCCACCACTCTATAGGTTCAAACTTTTAGAACTTTTGATGAGGCTTTCACTATGGCACACAAACTAGAAATTCAATCCATTAATGAGGGGAAATTAAAAATTAAAAATAAAAACTCTATCTTCAAATCCAATGATCCTTCCTCATCCAAAACCACCAACCAATCTAACCATCCCAACACCAAACCACAGGCAACCACAATCTTGGTTGTCCTTAAAACTGCTCTACCACCAATTGTCAACCAACCCAACCAAACCAACTCCTCTAACTCTTCCAATCAACAAACCCAAAATCAAAACTAGGATACCCCAAAATAATACACTCTGATAGGGGAATATTACTCTTCAATTTTGGATAGTTTTATTAAATCCAACATCATAAACCTTCCTCCCATTAAACCTCCCTAATAATCTGATGCTTATCTCCCTACACCTAGATGGTACAATGATAATTATTTATGTTCTTTCCATCATGTCATTAGACATGGTGTTAGTAGGTGTAACACCTTCAAAACCATTATCCAAAACTTGATTGATAAGGGAGAAATTTTATTTGATAATCCCAATCCACCCCCAAATCAGTCCTTTGACATCTTTTGGAAACCTTTCCCCAATCATGCCCCTTCTACTAACTATGATGATAATAAACCAGAATCATCTCATGCTTGTGAGGTCCATATAGTCAATGTCATTATCAGTCAACCTATCATTGAGGAAACCATTGCCTTAACTACCTCTTCCTCCATTCCACTCATTGAAGTGGTGGACTCACCCTCCATTCCTTTGGACACCCAAATGAAGGAAGCAACCACCTCCATTCCCTCACTAAAGGCCATCACACCTTCATCCCCTACCATAAAACCACCCATTCTCTCTTTGAAAACCATTCTAAAATAAGAGATCACCTTTTCTATTTCTCTCATGGCGGAAACATCTTCCCAAATCTTAGAATCTTCCATCAATAACAAAGGTGAAGAAACCATTCCTTATCCTCAACCTATGGGCTTAATCTTTGAAACAAATGACCATGGAATCAATCCAATTTATAAACCCTTTTCTAGATTGGTCCAAAGTATAAAATTCTCTTCTCAACCCAATCTAGATATAGCCACCTTTTGGCATCAATCTTGGCCTCCCATATCAAAACAAAAATGAAACTTCAACCTCACTTGCATCCACCATCAAACCTATCATCATCTCAATACCTTCATCAAATATTTCTTCCTCCAAAACCATAGGGGAACCACCCATATTTAAATTTGGATTTAAACCAATATATTCCACCAAAGGAAACCCCAACCAAATCAACTAATAAGGGGGGGCCACCTAAACTTCCACCTCAAACCAAAACCATACCACCTCCTTCCATCTTACCTTCTATTTTTGGACCCCATCCTTCTAACATCCTACGAACTCATCCTTCTACCAAGAAGGTGAACCTTCACAAAACTACCCAAGATAAACCTTCTCTTTTTATTTTACCTTTACCTACCCCCACCAAATCATCAAACTCCCAATCCTTATTAACTAATATATCTACCTCTACCTTCCCACATATCTCTAAACCTTAATCATCCACCTCAAAACCATCCATAACCAAATAATCCCAACCCAAAAAATTCCACTACCTACAACTTCTAGGGTGAAGCCTACTTATTATTGAGTTGTGGAGCTAAAAGCTTCACTAATGAGCTAATGTGGAGGTTGTTGGGCTTACATAGTAACCAGCATCGATCAAAACCAACCGACATTAGTTAGGGGTCGATCGACATCGGTCATCTTCAGACAGAACCAATCAACATCGGTTAGGAGTCAGTCGACATCGATCATCTGTAGACCGACACTGACTTCTGTGCATTTCTAGAATTGCTATTTTTAGGAAAATAGTTAGTTAAACTGTTAGAGTTGAAGTTTGCATATAAAGACTAAAATTAGTCTTTGGTTTGTTTTTTCTAATTATTGTTAGTTTTTCAAATCTATTTAATAGACCCATGGGGCAGTATTGTAATGGAACAATTCAATAATTGAGTTGGTTTTTATTTATTGAGAAAGAGAGAGAGAGAACTCTTGAGGGAGAATTATTGTACATCTGTGAGGTGTGAGGAGAGCGATATTTCTTCATTGTATTTCCTTTTAGAAGAGTTTAATATAGATTGGTTGTTTCTTGTATCTCTTATTATTTGTTGTTTCTGATTTATAGTTACTTATTACTTCTGGTTTCAATTCCATATTTAGTTGCTTATACAAAAGTAATCAATTGTACTCTAAGATCCTAACAACTAGTATCAGAGCGTGTTAGTGTTTGTTGATTACAAAATACACTCACAGGGGTTTTTGATTGAGTGGGAGCAAAGCAATGGCAGAAGAAAGTAAACTAAGAATGGAGAAATTCAATGGCAAGAATTATCAATTATGGAGAATATAGATTGAAGATTATCTGTATCAAAAAGATCTGTATTTACCATTGGGTGGGGTTTCAAGGAAGCCCATAGATATGGAAGATGAAGAATGGAATGTTCTTGATAAAAAGGCTCTTGGATCTATAAGGTTGAGCTTGGTAGCTTCTGTGATTTCTAACTTATCACAGGCAAAGACAATGGTAGAGTTAATGGATACTTTGTCAAATTTATATGAAAAACCCTCAGCTTCGAATAAGGTATATCTTATGAAGCAATTATTTAATTTTCAAATGCAAGAAGGTGGATCTGTATCTAGTCATCTTAATTATTTCCATATAATAGTAAATCAATTAAATTTAGTCAAAATAGTTTTTGATGATGAAATTAAGGCTCTCTTAATCTTATGCTCTATACCTGAAAGTTGGCATAGTTTGGTAATGGCAGTTAGTAATATTGCATCTACTTCAAATATCTTGAAAGTTGATGATGTTGTTAGTGTAATCTTGAATGAATAGTTTTTTAGGAAAAGCATAGGGGAAACATAAGGTAATGCTTTAAGTGTTGAAAGTAGGGGAAGGCAAAGAGAGAAGGGCAAGCAAGGGAAATCAAGGTCAAAGATGGGAAGTAGATCCAATCCAGAAATGGAAGAATAATCTGCTAGAATTGTAAAAATAAAGGGCATGAAAAGAAAGATTGTTGGTTGAAGGATAACAAAGAAAATCAGCATGAAGGTAATAAAGAAGCAAAAGTTGCAAGTATTGTTGTACATGATGCTCTTATACTTTCTTTGGATAATAAAGTAGAATCATGGGTTTTAGATTCTGGTGCCTCTTTTCATGCAACCCCAAATAGAGAATTTTCTAATGATTATGTCCATGGAGATTTTGGAAATTTTTTATTTAGGGGATGATGAGCCTTGTAAAATTGTTGGCAAAGGAAAAGTGCAGCTGAAATTGTAGAACGGAAACACATGGGTGTTGAAGGATGTCATGCATGTACCCATCCTGAAGAGGAATCTGATTTTTGTAGGAAAGTTGAGTGATGAGGGTTGTGCAGTAACTCTCACAGCTGAATCTTAGAAAGTTCCCAAGGGTGCACTTGTATTAGCAAAAGGTAAGAGAGTAGGTACACTTTATCTATCTACTTTTATTATTGATTATTCTCCTTCTGTTTGATCTACTTCAGATGTAGATGCAAAGTTGTGGCACTGTAGGCTTGGTCACATGAGTGAGAAGGGAATGAATGTTCTTAAGTCAAAAGGTAAGCTTTCAAATTTGAAAAGTATAGATATATATTTCTGTGAGCATTGTATTTTTGGGAAATAGAAGAAAGTGAGGTTTCTCAAAACTAGGTCAACAAAGAAGAAGCACAAGTTGGAGCTTATTCACACAGATGTGTGGGGACTAGCTCAGGTAGCTTCTATTGGAGGATCACAATATTATGTTTCTTTCATTGATGATGCTACAAGAAAGGTATGGGTTTATTGCATAAAGAGGAAATCTGATGTTTTTGACACATTTAAGAAATGAAAAGCTTTGGTTGAGAATGAAACAAATTTGAGATTGAAGTGCCTTAGATCTGACAATGGTGGTGAGTATTGCAGCAATAAGTTCAACAGTTACTGTTTTATGAGTGGAATACATAGGGAAAGGATGATTTCAAAGACACCTCAGAAAAATAGAGTTTTTGAAAGGATGAATAGAACAATAATGGATCATGCACAGAGTATGAGGTTGCATGTTGGTTTGCCCTTACAGTTTTGGGCAGAAGCTATAGATACTATGGTTTACCTGATTAATAGAGGACCTTTTACTGCACTGGATGGTGGAATTTTAGAAGAGGATTGGACAAGTAAAAAGGTAGATCTTTCATTTCTCAAAGTTTTTGGTTCTGAAGCTTTTGTGCACATTGATAAAGAAAATAGAAAGAAGTTTGATGTTAAATCTATGTGGTGCACTTTCAATGGTTATGGTTTTGGAGATTTCAGATTCTAGTTGTGGAATTTATAAACTAACAAAATTATTAGAAGCCATGATGTAGTTTTTAATGAGAAGGTGATGTACAGTGATCAGCTCAAGAGGCTGAATAATTTTGAGTAAGGAAATCTTGATTTGGAAGAGGTTATGATCCAAAATGAGCTTGTGGGTAAGAATCATCACTCACAGAAAAACATAGAGACCGACGTCAGTCAGGTGGAAATCAACATCAATCAGGTGGAAATTGACATTGGTCAGGTGGAAATTAGCATTGATCAAGAGGAATTGACATCGGTCAGGTGCAGATCGACATCGATCGGGTGCAGACTGACATCGATCAGGTGTAGACTGACATCGATCAGAGATGACCAGGATTGATCATTATCAAAAGAAAATTTGGGCAGACAACAAGCTGTAAATGAGTCTCAAACACCTATAAGGAGGTATGAAAGGGTAAGTAAACCTCTAATTCTTTATTCCCCTTTTTTATACTACTTTTTACTCACTAATGGTGGAGAACCAGAAAGTTTTGATGAGGCAATGCAGATAAAATCTAGGAAATAGTGGGAGCATGGCATTAATGAGGAAATTGATTCCTTGGAAGAGAACCATACGTGGGATTTAGTTGAGTTGCCAGCTGGAAAGAAATCACTAAAAAACAAATGGGTATATAGGTTAAAGGAAGTAGATAATGGACAAATGAGACAAAAGGCCAGGTTGGTAGTAAAGGGATTTGCATAGAAATCATGTATTTATTTTGGTGAAATTTTTTCTCTTGTAGTAAAGATGACTTCTATTCGGACTGTATTGTCTTTAGTTGTTATTGAGGATTTGCATCTTGAGTAGCTTGATGTTAAGACAACATTTCTTCATGGAGATTTCGATGAAGAGATATATATGGATCAACCAAAAGGTTTTGAGGTCAAAGGTAAGGAGAAACTTGTGTGCAAGTTGAAGAAAAGCTTATATGGTCTTAAGCAAGCTCCACGACAATGGTATTTGAGGTTTGACATGTTTATGACAGACCATGGCTTTAGTAAATGTCAATCTAACCATTGTGTTTATTTTAACAGATTGGATAATGGTAGTTATATTATCCTGTTACTGTATGTAGATGATATGCTTGTTGCAGGTTCACACATGTAGGAAATTATTGAGCTTAAGGTAAAATTAGCTCACACATTTTCCATGAAGGATTTAGGAGTAGCAAAGAAAATCCTTGGCATGAGTATTAAGAGAGACAAGAAAAATCATAGTTTGATTTTGTCTCAATAAGATTATGTGAATAAGGTGTTGGAGAGGTTCAATATGCAAGATGCAAAACCAATAAGCACACCTATGGCTGGACACTTCAAGTTGAGCAAAGAAAAGTGTCCTAAATCACATGATGAGGTTGAGTACATGAGTAGAGTTTCATATGCTTCAGTAGTTGGAAGCTTGATGTATGCAATGGTATGTACTAGACCAGATATTGTCCAAGCAGTGGGAGTTGTCAGTAAGTTTATGGCCAATCCAGGAAAAGAACACTGGAAAGCAGTTCAGTGGATTCTCAGATATTTGAGAGGGACCAGTAGTAGGCATTTATGCTATGGAGGGTCAAACACTTCTCTACATGGGTATGTAGATTCGGATATGGCAGGTGACTTGGATGGTAGGAGAAGCATCACAAGATATGTGTTCACTATTGGTGGAATGGTGGTTAGCTAGATTTCAAAGTTGCAGAAGGTTGTTACCTTGTCTACTATAGAGGCAGAATACATTACAGTCACAGAGGCTAGCAAGGAAATGATTTGGATGACTCAATTCATGTAAGAGTTGGGAAAGGAGCAAGAGAGTTTCAAATTGTACAGTGATATTCAAAGTGCAATTCATTTGGCAAAGAATTCAGCCTTTCATTCAAGAACCAAATATATACAACTTAGGTACCACTTCATTAGACAAGTATTAGAGGATGGAAAATTGAAGCTGGAAAAGATCCATACGGATAAGAACCCTACTGATATGTTAACAAAGTCGATAACAAAGGAAAATTTGAATCTTCATTCAAATTTTGTTGGTCTTCAAGATTGAACTTGAAGAGGGGGGAACAAACAAGAGATGTTTAGAAGATGTTGCTATACAGGTACAGGTATAGTTGCAACTATTTATCTCCAAGTGGGAGATTGTTGAGTTGTGGAGCTAAAAGCTTCACTAATGAGCCAATGTGGAGGTTGTTGGGCTTACACAGTAACCAGCATCAATCATAACCAATCGACATTGGTTAGGGGTCGATCGACATCGGTCATCTTTAGACAGAACCAACTAACATCGGTTAGGAGTCGCTCGACATCGGTCATCTGTAGACTGACACCAACTTCTGTGCATTTCCAAAATTGCTATTTTTAGGAAAATAGTTAGTTAAACTGTTAGAGTTTCAGCTTGCATGTAAAGACTAAAATTAGTCTTTGGTTTGTTTTTTCTAATTATTGTTAGTTTTTCAAATCTATTTAATAGACCCATGGGGCAGTATTGTAATGGAACAATTCAGTAATTGAGTTGGTTGTAATTGATTGACAGAGAGAACTCTTGAGGGAGAATTACTGTACATTTACGAGGTGTGAGGAGAGAGAGATTTATTCATTGTATTTCCTTCTGAAAGAGTTTAATACATATTGGTTATTTCTTGTATCTCTTATTATTTATTGTTTTTTATTTCTAGTTACTTATTACTTCTTATTTCAATTCTGTGTTTAGTTGCTTATACAAAATTAATCAAATGTACTCTAAGATCCTAACACTTCTAATAAGGCTCCCATAAAAAATACCAAAAACCCATTACCTACAACACCTTTGCTCAAATATTACTTGACCATTATACAAAGGTTGTTAAAAACCTCTTCCTTAAGCCTACCACCTATCAAACCTTTTGATCCTTCATGTTCTAAACCATCTTGGTTCAATGATAGTTTAATTTTCTCATACCATAAGACACTTGGACATGACATAGAGAACTAAAAACCTCTGCAAGCACTTGTCCATGCCTTATGGGATGAGGATGATCTATTGTCAGATGAACCTCCTTTGATTCCATTACCAACCCAGACATAAAATGAACCTATCTAACACTTACCCACTCATTTACTCTCATTTAAAAGTGAGGAGGAACTAAAGTAGCCTTCTATCCCAACACTTCGCCTCATCCATACTATCCATATGGTTACCCAATCTTGAGCCCAACAGAAGGATAAGGAAAAGGCCAAAGTGTCCATTCGATGGAAATATCCTTCAACCCCTCAACCTCCTAATCAAACCCAATCACCTACACCTTCACCTTCAATTTCACCAAAACCCAAAATATTCATTTTGGGTGCCCCTACCTCCAACCCTTATAAATCCATCTAGCGAGTAGTTCTAAAACAACTTCACTAGACACCAACAAAGATGAGCCTTTACTAACTAATAAACACCTCACCCCATCACCACCAAACATTGATAGAGGTATTGCAATCAATAGAGGTTCAACCCAAAGACCCTCAACTTCTTACATCTTTTATTGGATCCCTTCAACTTTCTACCTTTGTCACCTTCCAAGATTTATAAATACCTTATGTTCATCCTGAAGATCCCAATCCTCCCTTTTTCATCACTACATAATCAATCAAACCCACATCAAAAGGGTGATGATTGATAGATAAGCTAGTATTAATATTATCTCCTCTCATGATTATGACCAACTCCAACTACCTAAGAATATCATGTCAAAAACTATAATGGTCCTCTGCTCCTTTAGTGACACTATGGACATAACCTTGTGGATAGTTTTCTTCCACATTTATTTGGGACCTTGCACAATTCTAGAGATATTTTATGTTGTATAAGGCAATTTATAATACAGCATATTAATTTATGCCCTTGGATCCATGCCATGAGTTGTGTCCCTTCCACCTTACATCAATGTCTCAAGTTCCAACATGAAGGTAAAATTATTACCATAAAATTTGACCCTAGTCTTTTTTCATCTTAAAACATGACATATCAACCCAACGATGTCATTTTTCCTCACTCATCTACCTCACCACCAACTAATAACTAGTCCATCCCTACCATCGATGAATCTTCAACTAGCTCATCTATCCCTTCTTCGTAGATCCCCATAGAGGACCCTTTAGACCCCACATTCCAATGTCTCTCTTTGGGGGAGTATAATATTTTGACCTTAGATGACTTCTCTACTCCTTAAGAGTATGGGAATCTTGAACATGATCTTAGTTATGACCCTAACATCAAAACCATTATCCCTTTTGGGCTCCCCAACCACCAAACTAATTTCATCTATGGGGGACTTGATCAACCACTTCTCACTTCTGCCACCACCTCTTTTATTAGACCATTTACCTCTAATTTTTCTTATTTGGATTAACCAACATTCACCAAATTTTACCTTCATAGGTTTGCCTAGAATGGATTCAACCCCATCTATTATAAACATGGACCTCAAAATTTACCTTCGATCAAAACTTGAAAACCTCATGATCTATTTGGCTTTGGGTTCATCTCACCAGAAGAACCCACCAATTCACCCAAACCCATTGCCACCATTGAGTAAAAAATCCCATTCCCACTAACCCACCCTCTTCAAAGTCTAAGGATTTAAAAATCATCCCTCCTAAATATTTTTTAGTCAATACCATTAGTTTGGGCCCTTTTACCTATCAAAAAGTTGGCCAAACTAAAATCTTTCCTTTGACTCATCTTGAAATGGTAGAAAATGATTATACTACCATCAACACCATCCAATGTTAGGATGATGATTCCATTCTCACCTACCTTAGTGTGTAGGATTATTATATCCATAAATCCCTTCCTCCCAATAACCAAACCATGTTAAATGAATCCACTATTTATGTCAACTTGGGTACTCAAAATAACCCTCACATCGTAAAGATTGGTTAATCATTAGAGTCCTCAAAGCAACAAGAATACGCTTCCTTCCTTCATGACCAAAGCATAGAATTTTCTTGGTCCTATTAGGATATGCCCAAAATCAGCTCTTCCATAGCCCTCATTAATATTGTCATCCATCCTGACACTAAGCCTATTAGGCAAAAGCTTCATAGGATGCACCCTCACATCGTCCTTCTAGTCAAAGAAGAGCTTCAATACCTCTTGTATGTTGACTTCATTCAACATATCAATTTTTCTTAATGGGTTTCAACATCATTCCAATCACCAAGCCCACAGAAGGACTTCACATCTACTTTGACTTTCATGACCTCAACCTTGCTTATCCAAAGGATGACTTCTCTTTACGTATCATTGACCAACTTGTTGATCTTAAAAATCGTCATGAGATGTCTCTCATGGATAGTTTCTTGGGATATAATCAAGTCTTGATTTCCCTCAAAGAACAACATAAAACATCTTTCATTACCCCTTGAGGAACCTTTTACTATAGGGTTATGGCATTTGGTCTGAAGAAGACTGGAATAACCTACCAGTGTGTGCTGACCTAGATATTTCATGATCTCATCCATAAAATCATTAAAGACTATGTAGATGATCTCTTTGGGAAATATAATATCACAAGGATCATATAAACATTCTTAAAATCATCTTTTAATGCTTAATCCATTTCTATGTCAGACTCAACCCTAAGAAATGTGTTTGTGGGGTCCTATCTAAAAAGCTTCTTGGCTTTATCATCTCTTTGAGGAATCAAAGTAGACCCTACCAAAGTTAGATTAATATTAGAGATGTCACATCCAACTCACCTTAAAAAATTCTATAGCTTATAGGGGAAGCTCCAATCCATCCATCGCTTTATCTCTAAGTTATCTAATAGGTGTCAACCCATTTACCATATTCTCAAGAAAGATACATCTTTTAAGTGGATGAAGGACTATAAACAAGAATTTTATTCACTCAAATAATACCTTATTTATCCACCCATTCTTATCCCTCATAAAGAGGACCAACCCTTCTACCTTTATATCTCCACCATTGACCATTCCCTAAGGGTGATGCTCGCTCACCATGATAAACAAAACAAAGAGCAAGTTGTATACTATATAAGTCAAACACTTATAGAGTATGAAACTCAATACACCCATTCTAAGAAACTTTGCCTTATCTTGGTCTTTATGGCTTCCAAGCATTTCCATTATCTCCTTAATCACAAAACCTATGTCATCACCAACACTGACCCACTCAAGTACATGCACTCTAAACAATACCAAAACCAATGTATGGCTATCTCATGATCCTAGTTGAATTTGACCTTGATTTCCTCTAGTAAAGGTCAATTAAAGGGGAATTCATTGATGATCAATTAGCTGAAGCTCCTTTGATAGACAACTAACCTCTTCATCTTGCATTTCTTAATGATTCCATTGTAACTCTTTCTCTAGAGCAAATCACCTACCAAATGACCATGTTCTTCGATGGCTCAAAGTGCCAACATAGTGAGGGTGCAAGAGTTATTCTCATTACCTTTTATGGTGAACCTCTTCCCCTCTATTTCAAACTTGATTTAGAGTGTACTAATAATGTCGCTAAGTATGAAGGCCTATTAATAGGTTTCCAAACCCCTATAGCTTTGGGAATTAAGATGATCGGTATCTTTGGTGATTCCTAACTTGTGGTCAACCAGGTTAATGGATCCTACCAATGTAAGAATTATGTCTTGAAAAAGTACAAATAACTAGTAGATGTACTCTTACCATCATTTGATCATTTCCTTATCCAATCTGTTACATGATCTACCAACAAGTTTGTGGATAGAATGGATTCTCTTACTTCCCAAATCCCATCTCAACCTATGAAGTCCAAACTTTTTATCACCATTCATCATTTCATCACACCCTCTTATATATATTCCAAACTTTCTACCATTTATAGTGTAGAGTAATATCCATCATATATTTGGTACAAGCAAACCTTCAACTACCTCAACCTTGGCATCATTCCTCCTAACCTCTATAAAAATTCCTAAAGAACCTTTGTTTAGAGTACCTCTCATCATACCATACTAGGGGGAATCCCTTAAAAACATGGTTTTGATGGCTTCCTTCTCCATTGTCTACATAGTCATGAAGCTTCGCATGTTATCAAGGAAATGGATGACAAAATCTATGGGGAACATTTTAGTGGTCTAGATATTGATAAATGTATCCTTCACATTGGATACTATTTTACCACCCTTAACCAGGACTATTGTGATTATGTAAATAAGTGTATTAAATGTCAACAACATTCTAACTTACATCACACACCTACCCATGGCCTGTAATTATTTAAAGACTTTTAGCCCTTCTCATAATGGGGACTAGATCTAATTGGGGAAATCAATCCTCATTATTAATAGTGACACCAATCCATCATAACCACCATTACGTATTTCACCAAGTGGGTAGAAGTCATTCCTCTCATCTCAACCAAACCTGACAAATTAGTCAACTTCATTAATCATCATATCATTTTTCATTTCAGTGTTCCCCATAAGATCATCACTGATAATGGAAAATATTTAAAAAATAAGAAAGTCCAAGGTCCTTATGATGCATTTGACATCAAGTTAATATTTTCCTCACCTTATCATCCACAAGTAAATGGATAGGAGGAATCCTCTAAAAAAACCCTCAACAAAATGTTAACCAAAGTGGTTAGTGCTTCAAGTCTGGATTGGCACTTGTACATCCCTTTCATTTTATGGCCTATTGAACTAGCATTAGAACCTCTATGAGTGCTACCCATTTCTCTCTAGTCTTTGGAGTAGAGGTGGTCTTGACTCTCAAAGTCTAGATTTCTTCTCTTCGCATATCCTTACAAGACATCATTTCTAAAAGTGACTATCATCAAGAACATCTAGCATGACTTGAAATCCTTGATGAGCATCACCTCGTAACACTTAACCACCTTAATTTATACCAAAAATAAATCAAGTGCACCTATAAAAATACCTAAAAGAATGAGAATTCAATATCAGAGACCTTATCCTAAAGGAAAATCAGCATGTGACCAATAAGGAGAAAAGAATGTGAGGTAAGTTTGATTTAATTGGCTTGGACCCTACATCATAACTCAAAATTATAGATTATGAGATTATCATGTATCTTATATCAAAGGTAGACTATAACCTGAGCCTCTCAATGCTTCACATCTATGTCCTTTATTTTATTAAACAAGGATCAAACTCACCTTTTGTCTACTTTAAGCTGGTCCCTTGATTTATAAGATTTTGACTTCCATCACACTTTAATCCTATCCCCTTGAGGAAAATTGATTACAACATAGAACCATGTGATTAAATATCATATGAATAGCGTAATCCAAAATATGGGTACCATGTCTCTACCCATGGCATGTTTGTCATGGATACTTTTCATCCCTAAACAGATGGAATCCGATGGTCATTGTCTCTCAAAACCACTCCTTTCACCTATCATTAATGTCTTGTGATCTAATGTTTTTCCCTCATGAAGGTAAACCTCTAAGCCTAAATAGACTTGTCCATTTATAACCTAGAACATAAAAAATTTGGGATACTAAAATATCACTTCGGTCAAAATCTCTAACATGCAGACTGCTCCCTTGAAGGATAATTGCCAAAAATTTCAAATCGCTTAAAAAAGGATATACTACTCCCTTGAAGGATAACTATCAAAATGAACAAATCC
The DNA here is from genome assembly GCA_037957365.1 of Torreya grandis. Lineage (NCBI taxonomy): Eukaryota > Viridiplantae > Streptophyta > Pinopsida > Cupressales > Taxaceae > Torreya > Torreya grandis. Next base: position 1,668,018 of record JARHVA010004104.1, read on the forward strand.
AAAACTTTAACCACTCCTTAGAAGGATATATAAGTAAAATTTGTCAAATCAATCGTTTGAATATTCCCACATCGATCAACTTCATAAACCTATCATGACAAAGCAATAATAGACCCTATATCAAAATCAAAACAAGCTATCCCAAGGAAACCACAATCAGCTTTCACACTTATCATTAGTATACTTCCCAAATTGATCAATATACATCTTGCATTAACACATGGACTAGTCTATTATGGTTCTTAGGTCACCCACAGAAAGATCAAACCAACCCATAAGAAGGTTACACTCCCCTTCACACCATCTATCACCTGTTAAGTTGTGGAGCTAAAAACTTCACCAGGGTACTAATAAGGGAGTTACTGAGTGCAACTAGTAACCGGCATCGACAGTATTGCTAACGTCGGTTAGGCAGGGACAAGGGATCGGCCGACATCGGTTAGAAGCAGACTGACAGTAACCAACATCGGTCACCTGTGCGTGTGCATGCAGTTGCATGTGTTTTCCAGAAAGCATTTCTAGAATTAGACTTGTCTAATTTAAGAGGTCCGAGAGTGTTTGCATGTTGAAGACTAATTTATGTCTTGAGTCTGTGTTTCTAATTATTGTAATTAGAGGTCTAATTATTGTATGCATGGGATCCTATGTAAGAGACCCATGAGGCATGTATTGTAATTAAGGCAAGTAAAGCATTGAAGCAAGAAAGCAAGGTCAAGGAGATCTACAAGGTGTAAGGTCAAGGAGATCAGCTGAAGCATTCAAGGAGGGGATAAAAACTCTGGTTGTTGAGTTGGTTGTGGTTGAGCAAGGGAGAGAGGGAAGAAGTCCTTGAGGTGTGGCAAGCCTTTGAGGTGGAAGAAGAAGTGGCATCTTCTTTACTGTATTTTCTTCTGAATAGTATTTAATACAAGATTGTGTATTGTCTCTCAAATTCTTTGCTGTTTCAAGTTTCTAGTTACTTAATCATTCTGGTATAATTCCATGTTTAATTGCTTATAATAAAAGTAATCAATTGTGCTTCCTTGGAGGGGTTCCTAACATCACCTATTTTTCCTATATACCTTCTACAAATCAAGGGACTTTGAGTTAACTTAACACCATGTGATCAAGATGCCTTTTTTTTATCAACCAATGCATGCTAATGCAAAGCATTCAAAGGTCCTATGTTCATTAAGACAATCCAACTTTAGTTTTTATTTAGTTCTTACCAACAAAGGAGCATCATGCCTTTCTCTTATCCTCTCATCATTGGTTCATGTAGACATACATCTCATAATTCTTATCTTTTTCCCACATTTAGTTTGTTATCTTTTCTTTCATTACATCTAAACCATAATCACATCATATATCCATGATCATAAACCACAAACATTAATAATAAACATAACATTATAAATCACATCAATAACCATAATCAAAACATCATGAACTACATCCCATTCATAATCATAAACATCATATCCATGAACAAAACAAAACATCATAAATAATCATCACATACCTAAGCTACTAAGTCCACATATCATAAGCATACAACATAAAACATGTAAACCATAAACCATGATACATACATCACAACCATAACTATAAAACATAAATATCACAACAATTCATCATAAATAACATAATATCCATGCAATGAACATCCCATTCATAATTGTAAACATCATATCCATGAACAAAACAAAACAACATACATAATCACCATATGTCTAAGCTAAGGAGTACACATCTCATAAGCATAAAAAATAAAACATAAAACATTTAAACCATGAACCATAAACCATATATCGCATCTATATATCATCATGAAATATAAATAAATTCATTATATACAACCATGTCATCAAAATACATAGTACATGTAATAATGTATATATCTCTCTCTCAAAACATGTACATCTCATTGCATTAACACATAGGTTAGTATCAAAATCATGTACATATATCTCTTATCATATCATATCATGCCCCTAGGGCACCAATACCAATACACCACTTGCACTAACACTACCACCTGGTACTTGAACTCTTGAGGTGCCTACCTATCCACCCATTGAAGTGTTTCACTAACCTGGAGTCACCATAATTGCACCACCTACTCAACTGGCCCTGTACTCCCCCCATCTTAGCTAATCAGGACACTATGCAAAAAATATGACCTCTTAATACCTCAATTCCTCCACAGTGGCCAAGTAACATGCCAAAGGGATAATACCTTATGGTCCTACTAGTGTTGCCACTACTCCTTCCCTCTGTCTTAGGGTGTCCCTCTCTTGGGTCACTAGTCCTAGTGAGGTCCTGGCTTAATCTCTCTCACTTGTCATGGTGGAAACCTAACCTTATAATGTCACAATTTAGCCCTAAAATGTGGCCACCTACCCCTATAATTCTATAATTTATGATTATGCTATATCTAGTGTTGTTCTTACCTATCTATCAAGTCTACCTCTCTATACCTATACTTGTGGACCTCCACCAACTAAGTCCACATCCATAGCCTGTCAGCCCCCATCATCCCACCCAAAATCAACTACTACATATTGAGCCTAATACCATGCCACATAGCTATTGAAAATACTGACATCATTAATCTTTGCTCTGGCTGATAGCTCCTCATGATCTAGGACCACCTCCTCTAGCTATGGCTTAGGAAGTAAAAACTCAACATCCACCCTCTTGTATCTTGGGAATGGACCTATAATCCCTTGCAATAGGTCGTGCTTCCTTCAAACTCTATCAAATAGCATGAGCTCAGTCTCACCCTCTCTCCTCCCATAGATCCACTTCCAACTCTATAACAATAATGTATGCTGAGTGTAGTGGGCCCACCTTAGAAAGACAACATATGGCCTTCAAATCACATCCCCCATAACTAATCCATCTAATGCATCTTTAAACCAATCAATATCCCTCATCCCTCCTCCAAGTCTTATTAGTGCATATTCACCCCTCCATTTCATAAAAACCTCTATGAAGTCCATTGGGCATAACCCTCCCATGACAACCCCATCGAACTTAGAACCCAAATGTGCTCATATGCCTAGTAGTGAAGTACAAAACCCACACTAATCCCATACCTCTTGTGAGCCTGAAACCCCCACAACTCCATGTATATATAGACTAACAAAACTAGTGCCCACCCAAACACTATCCTACCAAGTAACATCTCCACCAAAACTCTTAGTAAAAAATAAGGAAATTGCCCACTTCTCAAATTTGGCAATGTAAAACATGAGACTACCATCATCATCATCATCATCATCATCATCAAATGCCTCTAATCTTGAGCCCTTTGGTATAATGGCCTGTAATGAAAACCACCAGCATGACAAATGATAAGGGCTTGATCCTCACCATATAGGAGCTTCATCTGCTTATCTCTCTCTTCACTCTCAATATGGTATATCAACTCTCCTTGAATGGGTACCTATGTGATCCTATGAGCATTCTCTAGTAGGATGGTCATCTCTCCTATTGATAGTAAAAAGGTGTTCATGGCCAGATCCCATCTCTTGATGAGGGCCATGATCATCATCATATCTCATGGCACATGTTGATAGTGTACCATAGCTTTAAGGCTAACCTCCTCCATGTGCATCTAGTTGTCACTAGTCATCCCTTCATAAATCTTTACATATATTTGAGAGCATGATCCCTCATCTAAATTTGATCTCATGCCTATAAAACTCAAGTTATCATGCACACTTAGTTTTTCAATACCATTGATCATGTTCTTTCACTTCATTCATTTTACCTAGATCAGCCTCTTTATCAACCTAAACCCACCTAAATCATCTTATTCCCATACTACCCTTATAACACAATAACATTACCTCTATCACTTATAATCTACCCTCACCCATAACCATTTTCACACCTACCCTAACCCATCAAACCAACACCTAACTCTTTTATTAACAAACACCTATTCTAACCCATAACCATTTCAACACATCTTACCTTAAACTACACTTGGCATTTAAAGTACTACAACATTTTAAAACCCACTTTTCCTAACTTTTTTATCAACATCCTTCACCAATCACCTGACTACTAATGGTCACTATGATTGTCGATGATCACTATGATTGTCAATGGTCAAGTAACCATATGGATTTGATAGTTAATGGTCAAGTTTGACCATTAATAGTTGGGTAGAACTACCGATCGTCACTGTGTGTGACTATCAGTGGTAGAACACCTAACCTTATATACCTAAAAATTACTAGAACTACCCATACTAATAGAAAAACACCCTAATTATACCCTTTACCCTACCCCCAACCCAATTACTCCCTAAATTTTAAGTTTCACCCATTAATTTTTCCAATCACAATCAAAACCCAAATCTAGGTCAAAACCCCCAAAACCCTACCCAAACAACCAATAATTACCCAAATTCAACTCCAAAATAATCAATTTAACTAATCTATCAATTTTAAAACACCACCTACCTCATTCTTTGATCGCTATCAAGGATGAATCCTACATCCTGCCACTCAATCACATCCTCATCCACTCTACATCATTGAATTAGCAGTCAGGTCCACTCAACTATCTGGTTAATCCAACCTCCAATCAATAATCACCTAGTCAACACCTTGACCCCACTTTATTATTATTGTTGCTCATAAAATTCCAAATCACTAAATGCATGGGAGTCACAGGAAGTCAAATAGGAAAAAGTGGAAATGAATTTTCATTTTCACTTTTTATGTTTCATAGTTTTAGGGTTTCCCCCTGAACATTGATAATCAGGGTGACCATCAACAATGAAGTTTTAGGATCCCTGACTATCGATAGTTAAGAAACCCACCTTTTAAAATATTCAAGAAATAACACCTTAGTGCCACATTTTTTGGAGATTACCTTCTCCACCAAACCAAAACCAACCTTCAAAGAACACCCTTTTTGACCAACTAACCACCCAACCATATCCACCTTTGATGTTGGCCATTTTTGGCCCAAACTATCACATATTTTATGATGCCCTTGCCTTGGTCCTATTGACCATATCGACCAACCTTACCATGTTGAAAATTTGAATTTTCAACACCTCATGCACAAATAAACCATTTGTGTTTTTCAAGGGAGCACTTCCTACCTTGGATACATGCAAAAACACTGACCATACTTATAAGACTTGATAGGAATGACCTGATCAACTATGCCTAATGCTATGGCCTGATTACTCTATCAATTATCCTTTTAGAATAGACCTTATTTTTACCAACATTGGCAATCTTAATTTTTTCATAATCTTGTCTATCATACTTAGTTGTATTTTATGAGCATGTTTCTATTTCAAATGCCTAATCCTTTTTGTCACCAACCTTGTGACTCACCATAAACCACTTGTGAAACCTTGAATTGATTTTGTTTTTCCCTCATTAACTCCTAGTTCGAGTGGAAACTCCTCCCATATTTAGGGCAACTAGAAATTTGACCAACAATCCCTTTTTGTTTTGTATCTTTTTGATTTAAAGCCGCATAACAAAAAGGGGCAAAATGTAGACACTAGAAAACCATACACAATAGTCCTAAATGTCAAAATCCTCAATCCCCCTTAGGGACCACCTAACCCATCATACCTTGAGTCTAGTTAGCTACTTTGGCTAATTAACTCACTAAACTTACGAACCCGCCCTTCACCTAAACCCTTTTTAGGCCACCTTGACTAGTCTTCTTCTAGACACTCGACCATTGATGGTTAGCATGATTATTGATGGTTAGGCTGATTGTCAATGATCAGGTCCTCACCATTTTAAACACATTAACAGTTGTGTGCAAGCTATCATGTCATAATTTAATGTATCCTCCTTACCTAGTTCAATTCCTAAGCATTGAATCAGTAGCCTGACCCTTTAGGGAACCTTCTATCCTCCATCTCTCTTTTCTTATAAAAGGAGGGGAGGAGAAGGTGAAAGGATCTATCAAATACATCAATCACAAGAGCATTTTAGCATATAGATATTCAAGCTTCTAGCCACTAATTATTCGTTCCAATAATTTTGAAACTACAATAGAGACCTGAACCTCTACCAAAATTCTAGCCATCAACCATCAACCATTTATCAAGCAATAGGTATATTTTGTACTTTAACTTTATTTTTTGGTTTCTAACTTCCAGGCCTAAATCAGACCTCCTACACCTATATTTCAACTTTTCTATCCCTAACTAGACCCTTAATAAACCCTTACCTGATCATTGATCCATTCTACAATTCTATTTTGAGCAACTTCAAAATCCATAGGTAATCACTGATGGTCAACATAATTGATGGTTAGCTTAATCACCGATGGTCACTATGGTAATAAATAACAAGTTATTTCTAACCCCTTACCCCTAACCATATATAACTTTCTATGTCCTTGCCTATTCATAAACCCCTTCCTAATTTTTTGAACCTGACTTGATCTAAAATAACACTAGTATTGACCTGCTATTCCTATATTTAGTTTATTTTATTTATAAAACACCTATTTCTTCTTGTATTTCATTTTAGTTCTTTCTTTTATTTGATGTTATCATTTCATTTCTATCTCTTTCAAGTTAATTGTTATCAAAGAGTATATTGATATCCTCCTAGCAAGCTCACGCTTCTTGGTTCTAGTTCATTCTAGGTAGTCCACCTTACTATCTTTCTAATAACCCCTTTTTGTTAGTACTTTCTTATCTATAGGTCATTCTTCCCAAGATAAAGAGGAACTCTCTATACTCATCTAGATAACATGTGCACAACAACTAGGTTCTTCTACTGTACCCTTATTACTAGTTTCTTACCTTTACTTCTTTTTAGGAAATAAACAAAAAATTAGAGAAACACCAGCACTAGGTGCCACTAAGAATTAAGTGGACATATGTGCAGGAACAACTTGTAATGGAAGTTCTATCTCCCTAATGGAGATATAAACATGGCCACTTAAACCATAAATGATTGTATTTATCTGAGAAATATCTTGCTCTGAATAACCCTAGAGCTATAAAAGTGTGATGGTACACATGTTAATGCTTAACCCATTTTCAATACTAACACTCTAAATAGGATGATGATCAATGTAAGATCATACAAAGAGAGAATATAAATATGATCTATCATCGATGATCTCCTACTCTGAGAAGGTGATGAGAGGTCTAGCTGACACTGTAGTATGATACACACCACTAATATTATTTAGAGGGTGTGTATCCATCATATGGGTATGGTAAAATGATGGTGATGGATGTGTTTGATGAGTATAATCAATACCTAAAGTGATTTCTATCTCATTATTTTTTTACTTTGGAAACAAACTTAACAATATTTTTAATTCTTTTAATTTTGTTGATTGTGGTCCAGGTGCCTCTATAGGATTGTTGACATCAATTTTATTATCATCTATTAGATATTGTATCTTATGTCATAAAATGATGCATCTATTTGTATTATGACCTAGTGCCCTATGATAGTAAAAAAAATGCATTAGAATCATAACTCTTTGGAAGAGGCCTAGTTGTGTCAACCACATTGATGGGGGGGAAAGACATGATATTGCATTCCAAGAGTTACTGGAGAGCATGTGCTAGTGATTCAGGAAGGTTTGTGAAGGGTCTTCTTAGAGGAGTTGATAAAACCATGCAAGGAACTAGCTATGAAGATATATTAACCATTATATTTTGATTGTTCTTATTTTTAGTGGGTCTCACCTTATATGGGGGTTTAGTATAACTCTTATTAGTAAAATATAATCCATTTGTGTACTTTAATTTGCCCATGGAGAGAAGCTTGACTTCCCATTATTTCACTATATGGCATAAATCTATGAATGATGGAAACTATTTGAATAGTATGGTTTCATGTAATGTCATTAATAAAATCTAATTGAATATATCCTAGAGTTCTCTATCTTCTATGGGGCTAGTCATCTTTGATAACATAGTTTTATATCACAAGACATATTAAGCTATTGGCTCATTGGATTTTTGTGTGAGTTGTGCAACTTGAGCATATGAAATATTGTCAATGATATTAATTTACAAATGTTCTAAAAACATATATTATATTGGTTTAAATTCCATGATGAAATAATTAGGAAGATCATATAACCATTGTAATGCATAAACCTTTAAATTGCACAACAAAAACTTAGTGAGGAGCCAATAATTAGACATGTAGTCCAAACATGCTTTGTGAAAATCACATAGATGATGCTATGGGTCACCCTTACCATCATATAGTGTAATATTGGGTGCCACAAATATGGAGGGAAAATTATTTACCACTATATGTTATGCTAAAGGTGTATGTAGGAGCATATTAGAATTCAAGACATAAGATGGTCTAGTATCACCTTGCTGAAGATATAACACTTTGGACTAAAAATAATTGATCTCCTACCAAAGGTATTGTACATCTAAAGAATAAGGATTTATACTAGCCATAAGAGGTGGTGCCACTAGTGAAGGTTGCCTATTTGTAACCGGTTCTTTCAGAGTATGAGTTACCCCTATAGTAGGAGTAACAATATCAATGTTTATGGGATTGGATAATTTACCTATATTGGATCTTAGGAGATCTACTTGAACAATATAGATAAGGTTATCTTGCATATCAAGATGTTTAGAAATGAAATATTACAAATTTTTTTTATCAGTCTCAATTATTGAATTTTACCATTGTAGGTTGGGAAGTGGGAAAACATAAATTTGTATATTTTGAACCTTTTAAGAAATTAAATCTATGAAAGATTGTGGAAATAGAATAATGAATCAGATCTGAGATTTTGAAATCAATTATTGAGTAGAGGAAACAAAAGGATACAAAACCTAAGGTCATGTATGGCTAAGGTTTTTTCACTATTTCAAGTAAGTTAGGTTCACCAAATGATTTAGCTTTTAAGGGGATTATGATATGTAAAACCTGAATTTGCTAAAGTGCTGAAATAATAAATCGGGGAATAAATATGTAGTAATTAAAACCTCTAATTTGTATAATAATTAACTTTTATGATTATTCTATAAATATAGAATGATCTATAAGAGATGTACTTATGTATAAACTAATTGAGACAGATGAATTATAGGTTGGAAACTGGTATAGACTATGCAAAATGTTGTGAATTAGAAATAAGAGTCAAACAACCTCCTAGACATTAGCATGGTCCCTTAGATATTAGTGCACTATGCTAGTGTCTTCTAGAGCATGGTGGTTTTATTTTTTAATAAGGGGTAGTGATCTTCTAAGAGGAGCTTCACCTATTCTTGATCCACTTATGCCTAAGTGGATGAATGCTATTTCATTATCTATTCCCTATTTTTGACTAATTTGTGTGTGAAACCCTAGGCCTCCATGTTTTTTAGGGTATTTAACAAGAACGAGTATAAAAGAGTGGTTTTAGTAGGGTAGGCTAGACATGACCTCAATACCCCATGTTTTGAGTGTTGCCTACATACCGATCCCTTGAAATGGGATCAAACCCGATGTAGTTCTCCTAATCTTAGTGCTAGTGCAAGTGAAATTTAGTGATAGTATGAGTGTTGATTTGAGTGATTTGAGTGTGACTTAAGACTATAAATATGATTAATCTGAGCTCTGGTCTACTATATATGGGTGAATGTAAAATTAGGGTATAATAGGGATCAATGACCTTGATTTTCATAATCATTTCTGAGTTTGTTTATGAGTATTTACATCTAATTTCCATTTAGTGGATAAGTTAAAGAAAGTGGTGTATATATAGTGTTCTGGTGCTTTTCAAAAAATGAAATAGGTCTAGGTCAAACCTAAGAGTTCTTTGGAGAATGAAAATATATCCTTTGGGAGAGTAATGAGAAAAAGGATAGTAACATGGTACCTAGGTCACTAGCATAATGTGCTAGTGTGCAAATGGTTGCACTAATGTCCAAGTGGCATAAGCTAGTGAACAAAGGGCTTTGGTGACTATGAGGTTTATTAATGTTGTTTTGGGTGTATCTAGGAATAAGCTAGACTCGTAAAAAATCAATAAAATGATCAAGAGAGGCCCTAAGATGGGTCTAGGGATAAGCTAGGACAAGGTGGTCTCAAGTGACACTCATTACACTAAAATGATAGTTTAGATGACTACAAAAGCCTATACAAGGAACTGATGAAAAAATTGAAGCTAGATTCAATATGTAAAAGAGGTAAGCTAAATAGAGATAAATGCCATTAGGCAATAACTAAGAGATATCTAAACTAAGGGTTGAAACCAAAAGGTATCTAATTAGGGATACATTGGAATGAAAAAATAACACAAACTAAGTAAAGCATGGAGAATAATAAAACAACATACTACTATTGTATATACATATAAATGAAATAAAGGTAAGAGGTTAGACACATGGATACCTACCTTAGGTTGACTTGTCAGTGCATCAATCTTCTCATTAGACCAAGTGGCAATATTTGAGAGATATTATAGGTAAAGACTCAAATGACAAGGATGAAGAACTAAGTATACTTAATTGAGGGATCCAAATACAAATGTTTTCCTCTAGTTCAAATTAATTATATTGAACTTAAAAGATCTTTAATGAGACTAGACATCCACAAGAATAAGATCCTATACTCTAATTCCTATTCTTCTACTAAAAGTAGGTTTTCGTGGATAAATAGAGTAGACTAGTGTGATTCTTATAAATATGAGATCTCAAAGACCTATATATATCTAATCCAAATCCTAAAATTGACCTATGAAATATGTCAATGGACTTGATATAGATCAATATAATATAAATATCTAGACATAAAATAGTACTACATTGGTCATGTTGATATAGTATAAAGAGGAAAATAACTATATTGAGTAGGGTCGATATAGTTGGAAAGGTACATAGGAAACAAAAGGAACTATGTCGGACATGGATTATACAATTATAAACATAGGGAAAAAATATAACTAAGTAGATTAAGATCAAGTAAGTTGGGAAAAATCCTAACATTATGTAGAAGAGGTAGAAATAAGAGAAATAGCATCAAAGGAGGTTATAATGATTGGATAGAAATATAATGAGTGTAAGCAAGTATAATGAGTGATCATATGAAAATTTATCATAAAGTACCATGATTTGTTTGAACTTCAATCCCAATGCACTCTTTAGGATATGTACCCACGGATAAAAATGCACCGATAAGTCCTGTAAAATAAACTATTAATAACTAAATAATATAGATGTATATTATTCCTACCATGCACAAATGGGGCATGAAAATTTTGTGTGTTATCATTACTTTATCTAGCATAAATACGTGCATTATTGTGAATTTTTGAAACATAATACATGTTCCCCATTTTATTTTTTCAAAGGGTGCATAATACCCTAATGCATTTTTCTTGATATGATACTCTTTTTTGCATGCAATTTTTCACTATACATGATTATATGTGTTATAACGAGATGCTTATCAAGACTTTAAAATATGAAAATTTTCAAAACATTATGATTGTGGAAAATTTTAGTTTTTATATCTTTCTAGGATTTTAAAATGCTTCAGATAAATTATTTTTCATAACACATGATACATTTAACCTTTCTCTTTTGAGATGTGTGAATGTAGCACATCATTTTCATATTTCACCTCAAAATAGGGTATATATCAAGGCAAATTAAAAAAAAAAAACCAAGATGGCAATGAACTAAAAAAAAAGGGTCTATTTCCTTGATAAAGAAGTGGATTGGGCATAGATGACTCCCCGAGAAGTGTTGGTTATGTTTTAACACTTTAAAAAAGTCTAGTTGGGTATTGGTTATATTTCAACACCTATCAAAAGTCTTCCTAATGTAATGTTTGGGTTGATACCAAGTAGGTATGTTAATTCTTATGATATATTTTAAAATTAAAATTAAACTTATTAAATTTTCAAAAATCAAAGCATATCATGAAAATTTGACTAACTATAACATTTTGCATTTGTTTGAGGCATCAACTATGTGTGGTATGGATGGAAGCTTATCTCAAGTGTGCATAAAAAAATATTCATCCTTCCATAGGTAATTTAAGTTGTGTGTTTCAAATCATTTACATTTATAATTTGATGTATTCATGGATTTCACTCACATACCCACTTAAAAGTGGGGGCATTATGTAGACAAGTAAATTTGGAAAAATACCCTTATTCTTAGAGTCTTATCCCTAATTTACCTTATTTGGAAAATTTTATATTTTAACCTATATCTAAGATGATCCTAGCCCCACATAGGTCTATACTTTATCCATTGAACATGTAAAGAACCTAAACACTTATTAGAAATGTATATGTTAACACATTTTGACTATTACTTACTTATTAGCAAACCCAACTTTAAAAACAAATTTTGGCTCTTATTTGGGAAAGATTCATGTATTGTATGGGTCTATCTAAGACAAAATTGTGCACTACATGGGTTTGTCCCTTTTATCATTGTGGGGTTGTTTGCACTTTTTCATTAACCATGCACATTTAACTTTGCCTTTCTAGTTTTTTAAAGTTGGATATCATGTATAAGTTATCCTAGGTTGGACTATATACACAAGGTCTTGTCGAACCATAAGAGTAATGGGAGAGCTACACATATCACACATAGAAAAAATATATCAAACGTAACATCAAAGGTCAAGCCTAAATCCAAGCATAAAATCTTTCATCCTTACAACTTTTTCATTTACTTTATGCCAAAGGAGGGTATTAGACTATTGTAATTACATTATCACTTTGAAGAAAGATGAGGTTGAAAAACCTCACTTGAGATATTTCATCTTCACACTCATATAAAAATATGGAGGCATGATTTTGTGAATGTGGGATACATAGTTTACTACATTAATTCTGTGGTTCCCTGAATCCATTACATCATTTTCATGTTTTGAGTGTCAATCTAGGTCAAACAATAGATTCATCTATTCTACACATTCTTCCCAATAGATTGGTGAAGAGAAGGTATAAGCATAACATGATGGTGACAAATTATAGGTGATAAAAATATCATCTTGTGAAACCCTAGCATGGTATAATGACCACCGAAAGATAGTCATGGCCCCTTTGGGATTGTCACAACTAATTTCATATAGAACACACCCACACAATGCATGGGTCTATCCAGGAATATATTACATTTTCCAAATTTTAGGAGTATATTGCATACAATCAAACTACATTATCAGATTTATAGAAAAATAAATAAGTGCGATCTTTCCTCATCATTCTATTATTTGCATTACTTAGTATAGTATCATTATTGAACTTATACTTGTTTCTCATCATAACTTGTTAGATAGTTCTGGTTAGTCCAGGACTTGAAATTATACATAATTTTTACTTTGATATGCATACACACACACATTATAAAATTAGGACATTATGTAGACACAAAATTTTGGTACGGGGTATGTATTAGTTAGAAAAATATATTATTCTAGGGTTATGTGTTTATCGATAATCAATCCAAATTAAGTACTTATTGGCACATTTTCATCATGTTTTTGGTTTTTCCTTACCTTTCCCCCATTCCCCCACTTTTTTCCTCTTTCTTTCTCTCCCCCAATGGTTTTTGTATAATTCTAAGACTTACCATAGAAACTTAAAATTCAAATTTTTAGGGTCCAAAAATGTATAGTTTATGTTTTTGAGGTGGGTCTTTCTGGTCCTTCTTTTTTTGGTCTCTTGTGGATTGTAAGCTTTCCTACCTATTGTATGTTAGTTTGTGCACTAATAGGGTCCTAATTTGAATTTGAGAAGTCTATAAATGCATAGATGCATTAGTGCATTTAGGATGCACCACACATGCTAGAGAAATATTGTGAATGTGCCAAACGATCAATTCAAACATTTAAAATGTAGATTTGAGTATCTGAGAAAAACTAAAGAATTTATTAATACACCAAGAATTCATTGAAGCATATAAAGTCCTATCGAGTAAACATTCCATTATTGCTAAACTATCTCATTGAACCTAAATTATACTTGGTGAGTTGATTGCAGAACTATTTTCTATTAAGGGATTTGATAAGTAGTCAGTTATTAAAAATGTTGATAATCTTGAACACATGCCTTCAAACAACCATTTTCATTATATATTTGTAGGGCTAGATGTTGCATTATCATTTTGAAGAAGGAGATCAATTTTTAAAAGATCCATACAAAATTTAATGAAAGAGAGTTTTTTTTAGCCTAGAACCTAATGAGAAGAGTCATTAAATTAGTTTATCTACATTTTACTAGGAACATGTATTGTATGAATCTAGTTTCCTAGATATATCAAGTGCATGATTTTAGTAAGCTACTTAAGTCACAATAAGTTTCTTGAATTATCATTGTCATGTCCTAAAACCCTTAGTTGTACTATCATTCTATCACAATTATCTTATGATAATTAAAGAAATAATTATACAATTAATTGTAATTTTAATATTTTAAAGTTGATTAAATTTATTTACAATATTTATGAATAGATGAAATGGGATTTGACTCGCATCCCTTTATTTATAAAATATGAAGGAGGCCCATAAATACTTATGAAAATTCAACTTGAAAAATGAGGATAAAGTTGGCTTTTATTATTTTACGGGCAAAATTGAAGGAGAGTGAGCATGTTCATGGACTTGGTCGAGAACAAAGAGAGTAAGAATGTATATGGACTTAATTATTAAAAAAAAATTGATATAGACTTTTGAAGACATTGTTTTGTATGCACATGGAAATACTTTCACCATTGTTGTTCGATTTTCTCAAAGCACACATCATTCCACCTGTTATATCTTTAATCTTGCCTTTTTTTTTAAAAAAAAATTCATGCAAGCCACGGATAACACGTTTTCTAATACTTCAAAGGCTGCACTTGGGCCTTTCCTTTTGGTTGAGTTGAACTAGAAGAAACAAAAAAAATCTGCTACAATTTTCACTTTCTTTGCAATTTCTGAATTCAGTAGATATGGATTTTCTTCAGGGTGAAAAAGATCTGTTTAACCAACAATCTGGTTTTGGTTCACCCATACCTGTACTGCCTGCTGGATCTGCCATTCCAGGGAAGCAATCCGGCGGTACTGCCCAGTTGACAATCTTCTATGGTGGAATGGTGAATGTATACGATGATATTCCTGCACATAAGGTACGCCTGTTTTAATGGTTGCAGGCATTTATTTAAGATGTGATAAATTAGTCTTTATAATGGCGGTTGGTTTTCACGCACAGGCCATTATGTTACTTGCCATGAGCAGCGGGAAAACTACTTATGCATCACAGCCTCACCAGACAAAACCAAGTGAGCAGAATAGGCCTGGTTAATTGCTTCCATGACTGCGTTGCCGTTTCACAATATGCAGTCAGTTTCTGATCTCAAATTTGTGAATCTAAACCATTATTTTAGATGCATTTCTGTGCATGATACATAAATATTATATGGTGTAATGGCCTCTCAAAATTTTATATATATACACACACAAGAAAAGAAGAGAGTTTAATGATAGATAGGTTGAAATGGACAGCAGATATTCCGAATTCGACGAAGCATTCACTGCAACGCTTTCTCCAGAAGCACAGGGACAGGTTATAAAAGTTACCTCTTGCTTTGTATTGTATATCTGTGAAATTTTTAATATTGATTGGAAATAATGTGTAATAAACTTATTATTTGCAGGTTGACTGCAAAAGCTCCCCATAATACCACCATGGAGTAAAAGCCATAGCCTAGTCCATCCCTCTGATCTCATAACTTGTTGGCTAAACATAATTTATTAAGTAGTGAAATAGATTATTGGCTACACTATGGATTTCTACCATCAGATCTTTCTGCTACAGTAAGTATTAATTTATGCATATATCAATAGCTTGGATTTTTGATATCGAAAGGATTTACCACTTTTCCTGTGGTGTTGTAGGTCGCTTCACTATTAGTAGAATTTGAATTTAGGTTGCTCCTATACAAATATATTGAGTTACACCTATGTAGAATTGGATAAAATTGTTTCCTATATTCTAAAAACAAATCTCTAAACTTGACCAGAGGCCCATTCCACTAAATAAGATGTGTAACCGCACATTCTTCATAATTATTGAAGGAGAAGCACATAAGGTTTCTAGCCCATTTCTCCATTGTAATTGCATTCAAGTCATTTAGTTATTCCTTAGATCGAGGAGTTGCAACCTAAGGTGTAAGTGGATGCACATGAGTAAGAATGGTATGGTAGGCATAATCTTGATACGGATAGTTATTAGTTGTGATATTGAATTGATTTAAGATAATTGTGTGTTTATCAATTATTAGTTCATGTTAAAATGTTTTATTTATATTTATAAAGATATAATCATTTTTATCTTTTCATTCTATTTTCTTTCTTTCTTTTTTACTCTCCTTTTTATCTCTTTTAATTTCTAAGGTTTTTGTTGGAACTGTACACTATTTAGATATGGGGTGGGCTTTTATGAACCTTGCTTTAGGTCTTTCATGCATGTGTATGTAATATAAGGGCAAGGGATTGCCACCTATATTTATAGGGACCCAACTAAACTAGGCTCTTGTAACGACTTACTATATATAATTATTATGGGGTAGGGTTAGGGGTGAGGTCAATTATGGGCTTGACCGACCCCTATCAAAAATTATATGGAAGGCTAAGGAGCACCCCTATCTCTTCTCTTTCCTTCTCTTCTCTATATGGGGACATTTATAGATAGAGTATGCCTATAAAATATCTCTATAATTAGGATCAAGGTTGAGGGGGAGGAAGACCAAGCCAACTCTCTATAGACACCACTTGATCGATTGACCTAGGTAGACTATAAATTATTAACACCCTATATGCAGATATGTGAACCCCTACCTAAAAATAGGTGGCTTGATCATCGGGAGGGGATTAGATTCTAGTCCAAGGTAGGGTGTAGGGTATTGATGCCCCGTTATATATGGGGTTGAGGGTGTTGAACCTAACTATACTCACTCCCCATGTATATGATGGATATATAGGGCTCCCAAAATAGATATACTCTATCACCATATATGGATAGGAAGCAAGTAGGAATTCTATCCCACATCTATAGGGGTGGTTGAGTCCCTTCCCCTCCTCATCATCCCAAGCAGAGCTATAGATAGCTTCATCACCATCTATATAGGGTTCTAGATATAGATATTCTCCCTTGATAATTAACTTATAGATGAATCTATCTAGAAAGGTTATGTCCATCTATCTCTATCCATCATATACACCCCATATAGATAAATTGGGCTTCTCAACCTAATTATAGATAGTATCCCATCATCATATTTAGGGAATTGACTATCGACTCCTAATATAGAGATAGGGTCCCTCCAAATGGATTAGATATAAATATATATGGGTGGACGAGATCCTCACCCTCACCAAATATAGATAGTGTTGGAAGCACAATGACTAGGGGGGTGAATCAGTATTCATAAATTTTATGAATTTTAGTTTATCATTCATGAACTATCCGAGCAATATAGTGAACTAGCAACACATCAAGAACCATTTATACGAGCATGAAATAAGAGCATAACACAATGAACACTTATTTGAGTGGGAAAACCTCAAATAGAAGAAAACCCACTGATATCTGGAAATGGAATATAGTATTAAAAGATAAACATCAATATTTAGCAAAGCACGAACTTCACATAGAACACCAACCCCAACTAGCTAAACACCAACTCAGCTAGGCTTCATCAAGCACCAACTTGCAAGGAGGCACCAACCCCCTAGATGACTTAATACCAACTTATCCACTTGAAACCCTTGATCATCTTCATAACACTCCGATTCTCATACAATAGATGATGATCTCCTTATTTAGGTCTTTTCTCTCTTCTATTCCTCTCAAACTACCTTCTAGGCTCCTTTCACTCAACTAGATCTCTTTAAGATAAATTAGGTCATTTGACCTTGATAGTCATCTAAAGTACCTCTATTATATCTTCATGATATTTTTGTATGCTCTTATGATGGTATACAATACCTCCTTTATCTATTTTTAGTACCATGTCTTTCGCTTCAACTCATACACCACAAACTAGTCAATTAGGCCTATTAGGCCTTATTCTTTTACTAGGTTCTTGCTCATATACCTCTTGGTCAGCCATACACATTTGAAAATTTATATTTTACATAAAATAGACTTAGGAAATTTCACAATCATGAATCAAACATTAAAATATGTCAGTAAGAGCATATAGGACCAAAATCCCTGTTAGGCCTTAAGGAGACCTAATTCAATTAGGCCTTCATTAGCACGTGTTACCCTTTGATATTTTTGAAGCACTTTTAAAATTCATACACGAAAGGAAAACTTCATATTCCACTCAAATATACCCCTAATAATCTCCCCTTAGGCCCATGACATCTTTTAGCTCTAATCACCACTTAAAGCATGCCATTAATACTGTTCACAATTAGACTCGTGCATACTCAGAAAGTCTATCTTGAATTATTGAAGATAAAACATCAATTAGATTAAAAAAGCATGGAAATAAAAAATATAAATAGGACCTTAATAACCTAAAAAAAATCATCAAGTGAATTATACTTCATTACATAGGGCAAAAGGACTCAAACCCTTTTCTACAAGTAGCTGACTCAGAACTACCAACTAACTTCAAAATATAGTCATGGAAACAATGACCTTAAACACATGTAGGATACCTTTCAATTACTTCCAATTTATGTAGATGATCCTATGAGTTAATTATACCATTCTCAAATAGATAGATAATATGGTCAAATGGTAATAGTGGTCTTGTAGACTAATCTCATAGTCTTGTACCTTAGTGTCTCATCTAAACCAAATAGGTCAACTTATGAGCAACATTTTCATAATACACACTGACTTCAAAAATTTATATTCAATATGAACATTTCTTAAAAGTCATAAATAATGTATCCATTCATTTGGATTCATCCCTCTTCCATGATAACACATTTTTAATTACCTTCTCACTTTTGCCTGGGTTTCTCAATATTTGCACCATTAGACCTGTAACCAACTGGTCAGCTTGTATCACTAATTTAACACACTTGAGAGATGGAACTTGATTATAAGCCACCATGGACATCAAATACAAGTGTCAATATTTTTTCTCCATTTTTTTTAGCAATTTTGACTTGGTCAACTCTGACTATTATACAAAATATCTAAGAAACAAGGCCATTCCTATAGGTTCCATTCACTCACTTGATAAACCAATCACACCTAAATATGCTTGGGAGAGTTGACTACAACTTCCAATCACTTAACTAGCCATATCAATTAATTTTGATCACCTTTGAATAATATCTTTCACAGTAGGTCATTGTTAGGGTTTTAGAGAGGGCTAACATTATTTTTGGTATTAATGATTTTTCATAAATAACTACCCATAATTTCAAAAATTAATGCTTGAAGATATTAGATAGGACCCTTACCCATCTCTCATCAATATATTAGGTTTTAATGAAGAGGTTACACATATCAATGAACACTTGAAAGTCCTTGAGTTGAGAACCCTCTATTTTGTGCACTTGAGAGACCTTAAAACTCTTTTACCAGCCTAAACCTTCAAATGTTCACCTCAAAATTGGTCAACACACCTAGGACAACCTATCACATCACTAAAAATGCTCACTCTTATCTTGAAATTTGAATCTCATACCTCATTTGGCCACCATCTCTCTTTTTGTTTCTTTCAACCTTGACTTTAAGTCACATTAGGACTTGAAACTAACCTTATAACCACTTTACATGCTCACAAAAAATATCATATGCTCAAACAATGTCAAGCATCATTCATATGTCTTGTCAATAGTTTATGATGCCTTATTAGGCTAAGTAAGCTCTAGGGGTGGTCTAGTTGCATACTAGGTCTATAGGTCATATTGTTAATCAAATTTGCATCCCTGTGAAGGTAGTTTTAGGCCTTCATAGTCTACTGAAACATGGAAATAATATTAGGCTATGGGTGACCTAATTAGTGGATTGAATCTCTATATTCTAAATGCTATCTCCCTTTGGTTTATTAATTAGGATCTTTGCTCTACGCTACAAACTGCTAGGAAAAGAAAGAGAAACTTGGACAAAAATCATATCTAATGATGGTGATACACCTAAATTTCACTTTGATCCACTCAATTTGAGTTCTTAAAAACACTAATCTAGATGAGAAAAACATTGAACTTTCAAATCCAATTGAACAATATGCATAAGTATTTCATGAAAAAGATTTATCTGATGATTAAAAATTAAGGGAAATGATGGAATAGGCCTGATTTAAGACACTAACAACCCACTTGCATCCACTTTAACTTTATTCAATTGAAATCAAACATGGAACATGACCTACATAATCTGATCAGCTAGTAACTAGGTAAAAATCAAGACTTGTCAAGGAAGAAAAAACTCTATCACATGTGCAAATCATTGACATAAATACACTATACCAGCAACTAGAAATTGAAAACTATCTTTCTATTAATCTAAAAAGGGGTTACAAAAATTAGTCTTTGTGAAAATTTTATCTTGCCAAAAGAGGGATACAATTCAAGGCTGAAAAGATAATTTATATAGAAAAAGATACAACAATCAAGAGGTTGGCACAAAAAATAGAAGAAGAGGTCAACTCAGTCTAAATTGTGTTATTTTAGCCTTTAAATAAAATCTATTTTTGTCTTATGCCTTACATGAAAGCTCTTTGGCATTGAAAATGATGGATAACCCAAGTTTGAGTCAAAACTCTCATCATGCATGATGTTACACCAATCTTCAAATATAGACTCCTCTTGAACTACTTGAAATAAGAGAATAATTTCCTTTACATGAAATCAATGCCAAAACTGAAATTAGATCTCCACTTGAACTGCTAGAATGTTTAAAGCCTTCAACAAGATAAACAAGGGCACATGCATGAAAGTCTATATTGGTGTAAAAGGGATGAGATGGACCTAAGTTTGACCAGTCAAACTCTTTCATGGAAAGCCACTGCCTTTTTATTAATCTTGAAGTTGAGTTGGATCATTGAATGGATGAGATGACTAGGAGATAAACCTATTTTCAACAACTAGTCAATTGAATCTTTGACCAATCAACTATAAATAGCCTTTTCTTGCATGGATGATGAGAGGTGAATTCAAATTGAACTCCTTGTTAGCTCTCTACCTTTCATTCTCAGCTCTTTGTATTCCTTGCTCTTCTTATGGAATTTGTTTGTGTCTTTTTCGTGGACTTTTCTTCTGCATGTATTAGTCTTAAGCTTATTCTTTCTTGCTCATTTCCTTTAGACTTATTTCCTTCAGGATTATGCAATGGTCCTTAGGGCTGTTTGAAATGGCACTTTCCTTTAGCTTTTATCTGTGAATTATTTGTTTAGAGCATTTTCCTTTGGATAATTTCCTCAGATAAAAAGTTCAAAGGATTTCTTTTCCTTTAGGATTTTATAAAACATCCCTTGGATATTTTGTAAAGTCCTTTTTTTAATGGCTAATAACCCTTCGGATTTTTTGTTTTGAACTTTCCCGAAGGGAAGATATCCTTCAAGATTTTTGTAATTGATCCTTTTTTGAATTGTCTTTTCCAAAGGTAAAGTAACCCTTCAAAAATATTGTAAAGGTCCCTTTCTCACAGATAAGTTTTTCAAAGGAATTCTTTTGGATAATTTTTTCAAAGAAATTCCTTCAAAATTTTAAAAAGTCCTTTCATTTTTCTTTTCCATTCCCTTCAGACAAAAAGTCTGAAGGAATTCATCTCTTCGAGAATTTTTGTTTGGATGTTCAAAATTGATGAAATGTCCTTGTTGATTTTGACAATGGACTTTCTTGAAGGCAAAGTGCCCTTCATATTTTATGTAATGGACCTCTCAATTTTTCTAAACTTCCCTTTGGGATTTTTGACAAGCCCTTCAGAATTTCCAAGTGGACTTTTTTATAGGGACTCTAACCCTTCAAAATTCTCAAAATGAACTTTCTTGAAGGGAAATTGCCCTTCAAGATTCTCAAAACTGTCCCTTGTAACTTTTGCCAAGTTACTTATTTGAGGGGATAGTGACCCCTCAGGTAAATTGTAAAGGTCCTTTCTGGCAACTTTGAAATGAACTCTTCTAAAAGATCCCTTCAGACTTATTGTAATGGTCCACTTACCCTTCAAATTTCTTGTAAAGGACCCTTCAACTTTCTCCAAATTACTCTTTTGAAACAAAAACACCTTCAGACTTTTAAAAATGGTCCCTCAGAAAAGTTGACTTGCCTTTTCTCAAAGGACATATACCCTTCAAATAAATTGAAAAGGACCCTTTAGAATTGTGTAAAATTCCTTTCGATGAGGAAAATAACCCTTTGGAGATGCAAGAAGAACCCTTTAGAGAAGTTGTCTCAAAAAATGCTTTGGATAAAAATTCTAAAAGAATTTGGCAAAGTACAAAATCTGAAAGAATTCCTTCCAAAAGAAATAGGCATTGTTCTTTTGCCGTGGGCTCTTTGTGGAAAACTTATGTCAAAGGAAAACTTGAATGCCAATAGTTGGATTGAATGTTGAAGATGTATACACACCTCAAAAACTTTCTTGGATCCTTCTACTGTAATGAAATAAAAATCTTTGGAATATAAGGGTGGCAATTTGACCTGTGCGGTCAAAATTGTTAACATTTTGGTGAGTCGACTGGGAATCATGTCTGCTATGATTGAGAACCTAGCCATTTACATAAGTTTTGAATTCACAAATAAATGATATATCTAATCCATGATACAAACTCTCTTTTTTCATGAGATAACATTCATCCTCCAAAATAGAAGGGAAACACACAAAGCAAGGAAACCTAACTAAGCAAAGAAAATGTACAAACAAGCACTTATTTGAATATAACAGAATAAAACTATTGTGCTTGAACAACACTTGGAAGAAAATAAATTAACTAACTAACCATGAAAAATCATGATCCACTTGGATCAAAAGGGAAATTCATAAACTCACTCATCTCAAGAGATGATATAAGCTGCAAGGAAGGATATTTATTAATCATAAACTTTGATAAGGCATTTTACTTGCTCACCACTCTCTTAACATCTCCTTAAATGAGTCATCAACAAAAAACCAGTCACCAATAAATAGAAACTCATTTAACACTTCTAGATCTTCTTCATACTACTTTTCATCTATAACCTTGTCAAGGGATATCTCATCTATGCATTGTCCTTAGTGACCTCATCCTTTTTATCAACTATTACAAGTTCATCCAGCTCTGCAAGGAGCTTTAAACATGCAACTTAATCTGTATTATGATCTTGAATAGGTGATTCTTGATCAAATTTCTCCCAAATATTTTCTTCAATAGGAAACATATCCCTATAGAGATCTTCAATCTCTTACAAAGATGCAAGGTATAGCTGTCAATCATCTCTTTGTTCCTAATTTTTATCAATTTGAATAGGATTAGCTTGAAAGTTATCTTGATCGTTATCAATAGGAGATATTTGTAACTCATTTATGATTTTAATTTGTACCAACTCCTCTTTGAGTCCCTTCACATCAAGATTAGCCTTCTCATTCTCAGCTACAATCTCAAGTGAAGTATCAATAAAAAACTCTTCCTCATTCACACTTGAAGCATCCTCTTCATGCTCTACAAGAATTTGACTTGTAGCTGCAACCCCTTTCTCAATCTTCCAAAGAACAGGATCCTCCTGAAGAAGGGAGGTGGTGGGAGGGTGATGGAATTCATTTGTTTGAGAGGGAAAATGAAGCATGGGAGGTTGATCATGATCAAATTTTGGGATTTGGAGGGCAATGGAATCATTTAGGGAGTTTCAGAGAGGAGGGAAAGAGAAACTCTTAAATACCTCTACATTTTGTTCCTTCCACTTGGCCATTACCTCATCAAAGTCTAAAACTTACTTGTCTTCATGGACAACTTGAACTTGAGGGATTATTGGTGAGGAAAGGGGACTATAACAAGGTTTAGTCTCATGAATAGTCTCTTGAATAGGATCTTGACTCCAATTAGGAAGTTCTCTCATCACACACTAGGCATGGTTAAGAACTTCATGAGAATAAGGAGTACAAGAACCCTTTGTAGACAAGTGGTTCAACTCAAATTTTTGCCTCTCCCAAGCCTCCATCTTCTCTAATACAAAAATACATAGCTCTTTTATCTCTTCTGGATTGTTAGACACATTTTGGAATAGACCATTCACTTCTTCACACTGAGAGTTTGAACAAAATTTTCTTGCATATGCTAGTGTTCTGAGCTCTATTTCATCCATTTTTTCTTAGAGCCAAGGCTACTTATATGCAACATCATATCCATATGGGAAAGGTGAAAACTGATCTTGAGACTGATATGGCTCACAAGGAAGGTAAGATTCATGATTTTGATAATAAGGATCATGAGAAAATTGATAAGGTCAACATATCTTTGATAATACCCCTAACAAGACTAATTAGGCTTATTAAAAGGATCATAGGTATCATGACAAGGCTGGTATGATCCATCATTGGGATGATAAGGAAACATAACATAGGAACTATCTTCATACACAACCATCAAAAGTCATTCATGACAATGCAATAAAAATAGATTTACATGGAAACTGTGACTGGATTATTAGAAGCAATTGGTTGAGCTTGGAATCATGAAAAACTTCATGAAGAACACTACTGCAACTAAAATTTCATCAAGACCAGCTCTAATGAGTCCTATTGGGTGTTCCAAAAACTATTGTCAATTAGACTTGCACTCATGTGAAGGTATTTTTAGGCCTTCACAGTCTGCTAAAACATGGAAATAATCTTAGGATGTGGGTGACCTAATTAGTGGATTGAATCTCTAAATTCTAAGACCTAATTAGTGGATTGAATCTCTAAATTGTAAGGGCTAGCTCACTTTGGTGTATCAATTAAGATCTTTGCTCCATGTTACAAATGTCTAGGAAAAGAGAGACACACTTGAATGGAAATATTATTTAATGATGGTGATACACCTAAATTTTAAGTTGATCCACTCAATCTGAGCTCCTAAAAACATTGATCTAAATGAGAAAAAGGTTGAACTTTCAAATCCAATTAACCAATATGCATAAGTATTTCATGAAAAAGATTTATCTGATGATTAAAGCTTTAGGGAAATGATGGAATAGGCCTAATGTAAGGCACTAAAAACCCACTTGCATCCACTATAAGTTTAACCATAGGACATCAAACATAGAACATGACCAACATAATTTGATTAGCTAGTAACTAGGTAAGAATCAAGACTTTTCAAGGAAGAAAAAACTCTATCACATGTGAAAATCATTGACATAAATACACTATACTAGTAGCTAGAAATTTAAAACTATCATTCTATTAATCTATAAAAATGTTACAAAACTTAGTCTTTGGTAGAATTTGATCTTGCCAAAAGAGGGATGGAATTCAAGGCTGAAAAGACAACTTATATAGAAAAAGATACAACAATCAAGAGGTGGCACTGAAAATAGAAGAAGAGGTCAACTCAGTCCAACTTGTGTTATTTAAGCCTTTAAAAAAAATCTATTTTTGTCTTATGCCTTGCATGAAAGCTCTTTGGCATTGAAAATGATGGAGATCCCAATTTTGAGTCAAAACTCTCATCATGCATGATGCTACACCAATCTTCAAATATAGACTCCCAAAACAAGAGAATAATTTCCTTTGCATGAAATCAACACCCAAAATACAATTAGAACTCTACTTGAATTGTTGGGATGTTTAAAGCCTTCAATAAGATAAACAAGGGCACATACATGAAAGTCCATGTTGGTGTAAAAGGGACGAGGTGGATCTAAGTTTGACCAGTCAAACTCTTGCATGGAAATCCATGCCTATGAATTAACATTGAAGCTTAGTTGGATCATTGAATGGATGAGATGACTAGGAGATAAGCTTGTTTTCAAAAATCAATCAATTGAAGCTTTGACCAATCAGCTTTAAATAGCCTTTGCTTGCATAGACAATGAGAGGTGCATTTAGATTGAATTCCTTGTTAGCTCTCTACCTTACATTCTGAGCTCTTGGTATTCCTTACTCTTCCTATGGAATTTTTTGGTGTCTTTTCCATGAACTTTTATTCTTCATGTATTTGTCTCAGTCTTATTCCTTCTTGTTCATTTCCTTTAGACTTATTTCCTTTGGGATTATGTAATGGTCCTCAAGGTTGTTTGAAATGACACTTTCCTTCAGATTTTGTTTATAGCTTATTTATTCTAGGCATTTTCCTTTAAATAATTCCCTCAAACAAAAAGTATGAAGTAATTTTTATCCTTCAGGGTTTTATAAAATATCCCTCAGATTTTTTGTAAAGTCCTTTTCCAAAGGGCTAATAACCCTTTAGATTTTTTGTTTTGAACTTTCTTGAAGGGTAGATACCCTTTGATATTTTTTTGAATGGTCTTTTCCAAAGGTAAAGTAACCCTTTGTAAGTATTTTAAAGGTCCCTTTCTCATGAACAAGTTTTCTGAAGGAAGTCTTTTGAACAATTTGTCTAAAGGAATTCCTTCAAACTTTTAAAAAGTCCTTTCATTTATTTCTTTTTCCATTCCCTTCGGACAAAAAGTTCAAAGGAATTCGTCTCTTTGGGAATTTTTTTCTAGACCTTCAAAGTTGATGAAATGTTTCTATTGATTTTGACAATGGACTTTCCCAAAGGGAAAGTGCCCTTCAGGGTTTCTGTAATGGACATCTCAGCTTTTCTGAACTGCCCTTCAGGATTTTGACAAGGCCTTCATAATTTCCAAGTGGACATTTTTGGAGGCACTCTAACCCTTCATAATTCTCAAAATGAACTTTCTCAAAGGGAAATTTCCCTTTGGGATTCTCAAAAGTGTCCCTTGGAACTTCTGCCAAATGACTTTCCTGAAGGGAGGGTTACTCTCAAAATGAACTTTCTCAAAGGGAAATTTCCCTTTGGGATTCTCAAAAGTGTCCCTTGGAACTTCTGCCAAATGACTTTCCTGAAGGGAGGGTTACCCTTCAAATATATTGTAAAGGTCATTTCTGGTCACTTTGAAATGAACTCTTCCTAAAGAGGCCTTCAGACTTATTGTAATGGTCTACTTATCCTTCAACTTTCTTATAAAGGACCATTCATCTTTCTCCAAAGTACCCTTCTGAAAGAAAAAGACCTTTCAAACTTTTGCAAATGGTCCCTTAGAAAAGTTGACTTTCCCTTTTTTGAAGGGCAGATATCCTTGGGAGAAATTAAAAAGAACCCTTTAGAATTATGTAAAAGTCATTTTGAAGAAGAAAATAACCATTTGAATATTCAAGAAGAACCCTTCAAAGAATTTGTCTCAAAAATGCTTCAGATAAAAAGTCTGAAAGAATTCGGCAAAGGACAAAACCCGAAAGAACTCCTTTTGAAAGAAATAGGCGTTCTTTTATCGCAGGCTCTTTGTGGAAAATTTTTTCCAAACAAAAAATTAAATGCCAACACTTGGTCTAAAGGTTGAAGATGTATACACACCTCAAAAACTTTCTTAGATCCTTCTACT
Source organism: Torreya grandis (assembly GCA_037957365.1). Taxonomy (NCBI): domain Eukaryota; kingdom Viridiplantae; phylum Streptophyta; class Pinopsida; order Cupressales; family Taxaceae; genus Torreya; species Torreya grandis. The sequence goes on from JARHVA010004104.1 coordinate 1,695,476, forward strand.
ATAATGACATAAAAATCTTTGAATGATAAGGCTGGTAATTTGACCTGTGGAATCAAAATTGTCAACAAGTCCTACCTCTATAGGCTCACCATGAGACTCATTTGAGTGTTCCAATACCTATAATACATGTTCAATCAACCTCATACAACTTATTATTCCTTTGTGCATCTATCTCACCAAGCCATCATTCTCAAACCTACTCACTAGGACTCTTCATGCTATGACTAATGTCTGACTAGGCTTCTCAAGCACTTGGCAACTGACCTTGAAACACTTCTTGATGCTCTTATACATTACTCACATGCCTTACATACTCCTCACATAATGTCATATTTCTCAATGATGTTATCAAATAGGAACATTCTTCAATGACCTCATGTACACCTTTTTTAAGAACCTTTAACATCAATGACAACATCAATACAAACCTTTAATAATAGGAACAATGCTTAACAATATCCCCCTTTGTCATTGATAGAAAAAAATACTATATATAGATCATTATTATCTCCTCATTCTGGTCTTTCAACCCTTTTAACATAAATGACAAAGTGATGTCTGTAACTCCTTGATCACACTCCTTGCAACTGGAATACACAACACATAGGACTTATGAGTTTATGAGACATAATACAAACATGTTCCCTCTATCTCCATGCATACTTTCTTGTAACAACTCACTTTTTCTTGGATATAATGAGCATGATTATCTCCTCCTAAGTACTTGCCTTTTTCAATGATTGCTAGGGGTAGGAATTACACCCAATTCCTATCTTAGGTGTTCAAAATTTACCTTTGGAAGTGGTCTAGTCAAGATGTCTACAATCTAATCCTGTATAGAAACATATTCAAGTTTAACACTTTGTTCACTTACCTTATCTATTATAAAATCATAATTGATGGTAATGTGATTGGTCCTTGAGTTTATGAAAAGGTTCTTTGAGATGCTTATAACACTTGTATTGTCACAATACATAGGGCTAGGAACATCATACTCCATCTTATAGTCATTTAGGGTCTGTCTCATCCATAAAACCTGAGTGGAATATGAATATATTGCAATGTACTTAGCCTCACAAAAATATAATGCTATTGATGGTTTCTTCTTGTTTACCCATGAAACTAGGGACCCACCTAGGAAGAAAACTCCTCCACTGGTACTCTTCCTATCATCTATACTTCTTGCCCAATTTATATTTGTGTAGGCTATCAAATTGAAGTCCTTGCTTCTTGGATACCAAAATACATACTCTATAGTCCCCTTGAGATACCTAAGTATCCTTTTGACTACTTGTAAATGATTCTCCTTTGGATCTACTTGAAACCTTTCCACAAGACCTACTGCTTGCATGATGTCAAGTCTAGATATAGTGGTTTAAAATAAACTTCCAATCATTGACCTATATGATGTCTGATTGACCTTTCAAGACTCATATTCCTTTCTAAAATTACATCCTATGATCATGGGTGTATTAATTTCCTTACAATATTCCATCTCAAACTTCTTCAACATTTCTCTTATGTACTTAGCTTGTGAGATGAATATACCATTTCTAGATTGAGTGATTTGTAACCCAAGAAAGAATGATAGTTCTCCTAGCATGGACATCTCAAACTCTTTCTTCATCACCTTTTTAAAGGCCTTAGTCATGTTTTCATTATTCCCACCAAAGAGTATGTTATCCACATAGATAACTACTATCAATTTATGGTAAGATTTTATCTTGATGTATAGATTACTACCCGCAACTCCTCTTTTGAATCCTTAATCTAACATATACTTCTCCAACCTAGCATACCAAGCTCTAGGAGATTACTTGAGATCATAGATATCCTTTTTCAAACTACAAACATAATCTATCATCTGATAGTGATAACCCTTCAGGTTTCTCGATGTACACTTTCTCTTCCAAATTCCCATTTAAAAAGGTAGATTTGACATCCATCTCATAATACCTTGAATCCTTTGAATCTTGCATATGTTAGAAATAATTTGATGGCCTCCAATATTACTACTAGTGAAAAGGTATCCTCAAAGTTTACCCTTAAACTTGTACATATCCCTTGAATACCCATCTAACCTTATTTCTAGTGACTTTTGCATCTTTATTCAACTTGTTTCTAAACACCCATTTTATGGCAATGACATTCTTTTCTTTAGGCCTAGGAACTAGTTACCAAGTCTCATTTTTCTCTATTTGGTTTAACTTCTCATTCATATCACCTAACCAAATCTTGTCTTTTATTGCTTCTAGAAGACTCTCAGGCTCAATATTGGATAATAGAGAAACATTCTCTTGATTTAGATTATTTACTAGTCTTCTTCTTGTTGCATGTTTGCATTCTTGTTGCCAATGATTTTAGATTCAGTGTGATCTATTTGAATATATCTTGAGGTTCTTTTTGAGTCCTATCTCTCTTCAAATTATTATTCTTCCTCATCAACCTATATAGTTTCCTTTTCATTCTTGAAGTTTAGATTATCTAAAGTGTTCTTTGACTATGAGTGAGATTTCCTCATCTTATCAATCTTCACATTGGTGCTTTCTAATATCTTTTGTAGTCTCTTGTTATAACATATATAGGTTGAGCTCATTGATGATTATACTAAAAATATGCCTTCATAATATCTATAATCAAACTTTCCCAAGTCTTCATCATATGTTTTTTGATTAAATATTTTCTTTCAAACACTATAAAGCATTCCACATTGGCAGGTCTACCCTTCCATAGTTCATAAGGAGTCTTATTTACATTATTACTTATATGTCTTCTATTAAAAATGTATATTATATTTTTTAATACCTATATCCAATATCATCAAATAATATAGATTTATTTAGCATAGTTCTATCCATATCTTGAACTATCCTATTCTTGCTTCCCACTACCCCATTCCGCTGAGGTGTCCTAGCTATTGAGAATTGTCTCTTTATTCCATGAACCTCATAGATGTCATAAAATTTATTGGACCAAAAATATCCTCCTCTATTAGATCTTAGAAACTTGATATTCCTATTCTTCTCATTCTCAACAAGAGTCTTCAATTCCTTGAACTTGTCAAGAGCTTCTAATTTTTCTTTCAAGAATGCAACCCAAGTCATTCTTGTGTAATCATATATGAGTAACATGAAGTAGCTATCTCCTTGAATGATTTGAATTCTTTTAGGCCCACAAAGATCATTGTGTATTAAATCTAAGTGTCTTATAGTAGATTACTCCTTGGACTTTAACCTTCTTTTAGTTTGCTTACCATGTTGACAAGCCTTGCAAAGTATGTTTTTAGGTTTGATTGTATTATGTATGTTCTTCATAGACTTATTAGTGTTAATCTTGACTATATTATCAAAATTTAGGTGACCTAACCTTCTTTAATATATCCAACTTTCATCTATCTTGATCATGAAGCATCTCTCCTTCTTGATCTCATTCAAGACATATAGATTGTTTTCAATCCTTTTAGCATTGACAATTAGCTTTCCTAATTTGGATCCTCTTATCTCACACCATTTGTCATGAAAGGTTAGTGTGTGTCCTTGATTTCACATTTGACTTAAAATAAGTAGGTTATGTTTCATACCTTATACATACAACACATTTTATGTCTTGATATACCCATTTTCCAAGTCAAGACACCTTTGCCAACTATATTGGTAGTTATGTTGTATTCAAACTTCAATATTTATGTAGCATTCATTTTCAATGAAATGAATTTAATTATGTCTCCTATCATGTGGCTTGAGTAACCACTATCTATATACTATTTCATGCATTCATCTTGACTATGAAAGGTAGTCTAAGCTAGCATAGAATCCTATTTGGTTTTCTATTCCTCCTTGGCAAATAGTCCATCTTGACTCTTGAGCTAAATATTATCAATCCTAACTTACTTTGGCTTCCATACCAATGTTTGATTTTTATCATTCATTCTAGGATATTAGTATGTATTTTTTAATCTTTAGGTCCTTATAACTCTATTAGATATTAATCTTGTAATGTATACTATATTATGACAGATGTAGAAAACAATATTTATATACTTACCTTTTAACTGATTA
>JARHVA010004105.1:0-100000 GCA_037957365.1 Torreya grandis
GAAAACCCTTATTATTAAGAATCCATTATGTGTGTTATTTTATGAAATCTCACTATCATAAAAAATAATAGGGTGAGGTTTAATTTTCTTTGTAATAAGTAACATATTTGTTTTTTTAATTTTTAAATTTTTTTTTTTGCCTTGTTTGAAGCATCTATATTATCTAAAAATTCTTGTAAGTGGCACATTTTAGATAGAGTGCATTCATTCTCTAGTACAAATTTTGTTAATAAACACATGTGCATTCTAGTTCATTTAGACATGAAAGGAAGTAGATAAAACTAAAAACTATTTTAAAATGATAATCATTCTATAAAAGAATAAACATTCATTCAAGTATTCATAGAAGTATTAAATTTTGTGTTGATTTTCATGTTACTATTTTTAGGGGTATTTTAGATAAAATAAATCTTTACTATTTTTTGGTATCACACACACACACCCATCCTCAAGATGTTTATGTGTTACTTTTCTATTATCTTGGCAAGAAGGATAATTTCTATTTAACAAGTAATCAGAGTGAATGCACTATTTTTTTAGCATGATTTTGGAAGACTAGAACTAGGAGAACATAATCGTAAAAAAAATCAGACTTACTTACATTATTTTTCAAAAGCATTGGTATATTCTCGACATCATCTAAAAAGTGCATTATGCTCCAAAAAAATCTTTGTTTGACATGAATTTATTGGGCCAAAATTATCTCACATTTAAGTGTAATTTCTCAATGACAAATACTCCTCAATAAATTTTTGATATTCAAATACAACATAAAATCATGATATTAGAAATACATATCTTGATTTTTTTATATCACCTCTTTTATTTATTTATAAAATAAATTAATTAAATAACTATGATTTGATGTATATTATTTTACTTAATTAAATATTAATAAATATTTTCATTATTATTTAATCAAAATCTATTTATTTTTATTATTATTTAATCAAATCTATTTATTTTTATTATTATTTAATCAAATCTATTTATTCATATTAAAATTATATCAAATAAAAGAAACTATAATTATGATAGTCCAATTGTTTTATATACCAATTAAAAAAAATGCCGATAATAATGCATTATTATTATATGTGTTACATAGAAAATAAAATAATAGAAACTATTTGTTAACATTAATAACTAATGATTATGATAAGATGAGGACACAACTCTTTCATGCCGAACAATTATTTATAGATGATGGTAATATTTTAATTAATATATTTGATGTCTACGAAATTTAATATTCACTATTACAATATGCTATTGATTTCATTGTAGAGAAATCATAGAGAAAGTATAAATATATGGGGAATATTTATATATAAATTTATATTATCATTAGAAATATTATCATTTCAATACATTTTTATACAAATATATATATATGAATTAATTTTTTTTATTTATCAGAAAATTTATATTAAATAATAATGATAAACACTCTTTTATTATATCATATTTATATTTTATTAAAAAAAATATTTCCTTTATTAAATAGGAAAATGATTGCGGTTGGAAGGATTGCTTTCAGTTTTAATTGCATGTGATAGTGTCATGGCAATATCACATTTCCCATTTTGACCCTTAATATTTATTGGAAACGCAAAGAATCCATTTTCACCCCAACCTATACCCCATGAGTTCTTCACAATCAAACATGCATCATCACTAAACATATAACCCACTACTGTCACTCCATGGTTGATTTGAGATCCACATGTACCCTGAACAAGCCCTATTATCTAAAAAAAATTAGAAAAGAAGTGTTTAATAAAATAATAATAATAATTTATTATTACAAATAAAAACATATATTTTTTAAAATAAATCCAATAAAAACTTGGACATTTGTAATGTTGTAAATCATTTCCAACTGCAATAGCCACATTGACTAGTTGTCATGCTACAGCGTTCTGTAAATATTTCTCATCGACAAATAGAGAATCGTATTCATCAATTGTTACTAACTTTTATGCACAAATTTTAAAAATATATTCTATCAAAAAACCATACAATTATTATTTGAAAGCAAAAAACAAAAAAATTAATGAAGTTTAAGGTGACTTTATATGCAAATATTTATCATGTATATTTTAAAGGCTAAGTAGAGTTTATTAACTTAAAATATTTGAAGTGTTGCCAAATGGCATTTAAAATGAGAATTAACTTGAAACTTTTTTAAAAATGGGTATGATTTTCATTCTATCACTTTAACACCTATTAAGAATTTTTAAAATTCATTTTAAGAAGAGGAAGAAAAAAATCCACTAAACCATCCAAGCCGAAATTCAAAGATGGCCAATAAAATAGAAGCTTGAGCCATTAAAACAAAAAGATACAAACAAAACCTCAAACTCAAAGTAAACTTGATTGAAATAAGAAAATTGCATAGTTAGTGGCATGCCGTGTCATTATTATAAACACCTTTTTGAGATTTGTAAGGGTAGTCAGCGTTTGTATCAATACCACCATTATGTATAATATATTCAAATGTTGTAGTCATCCAACCTCCATTGCAACCTCTGTTATCAAAGTTATAGTCCACTACTTCTTGTTCAGATAAAGATATCAATTTCTTAGTAACGATCTTATTAATTCCTTTAACTATGGTAATAGTTGAGAATGCCCAACAAGACCCTATGAAACATGAAACAGAAACTCATTTAACTAAAATAGAATTTTCATAAAACAATTTTAGTAAAATCAATGTTAGGGTGTTTACCACAATTGCCTTGGTGCTTAACACCCATTACAGTGCCTTTCTCCCTCCAGTCTATGGAATCTGGTAAGTCAACATTGTCTATGCACTGATGGAGAGAGCTATTACGATGGCTAGTTTCTATAGAGGAAGTAGGAAACAAGGTACCAACATACATCTTCATGAATTCATCATTGGTGAGGTCTAAGAACTCATTTAGACCCAGAGAATATGATTCATTTCTTCTGTTATGGGCATCAATGCAAAGCAAATTATGTTTGAATATGTGGAATCAGACTTGTTTCTGGTCAAATTCATTTTCATTGTACACCTTACCATACTCGACCAACCATCATTCATAAATTATGAAGATCATTTCATCAAAAACCAAATCTGTAGTGCCATATCCTATCACAGAAAATTTGTTGGCGCAAGGGAACAGTAGCACACATAACATTTGAACATATGTCAAACTCTCCATACTGAAATCACACATAAAAAATGTTAACCAAAATTACAACAATTTATTAATGGGAATTTGATCATTTGAGTGTATTTCAAAAGGTATGTGTCAAATTTTATTATTATATTAAAAATCAACAAAACTACATTTTGCAGCCAAGAATTATTTTTTCAACATATCCAATTTACAAAGTTTAATGGAATAATTCTAATATATAAAACTAAAGAAAATAACAATTCTAAAATTTATTAAATTTACAATTATTTTAATAAAATAAATATCCTGCATTTTAAAACTAAAAAAACAGGCAGAAGACAGAATTCTAAACTGACATTCTCTGTAAATGAGTTTTTATGAATTAGTTTTGACATTCTTTGCACAAGAATTGTAAACCTTAAAAATGATAAAAACAAACAAACATTCTTTGGAAGCGAAGAGCAAATCGCTGGTGCGCTTCTCAACCTCTAAACCTTTTACTCTACTCTGCGAGTCTTGAGTCCCTTTTATAGATGGTTCAGTCATTTAACAAATAATTGAGTCAAGTAAGTCCTATCGTCCCTGGAGCATACAGCCAACTGATTTTACCCTTTCGCCAATATGAGATGGTGTTGGTGGGAAATAATCTGCATCAGCCAATAGCTACGTAGTTAGGTAAATTAAGTTCCCAAATATTGATTTTAACTGTGGGCACTCTGCTCTTTCTTAGTTTCACATGGTGTCCCTGATTATTTGGGTACTATAATGGCGTAAGTGATGCTTGACAATCGGAGAGCTTTAGTTCAGACTTCAGGAATAAAATCCAACCAAAGGTGACAGAAAATCTATATCTAATGTCCACTTCGAAATATGGTCTTCGTTGTGCATATTTTTATATTAATAAACTATATATTTCCAGCACCTATTCAAACTTTATGTCGTTTCCCTGTACCATTTTCAACTTTAAAAAAACATTAATTGACTTGTTCCATGTGTTTGATACTATTGTTTAATAAGGAAAAATATTTTTGGAATATATATGGTAGCAACATCATCCCAAGAATGCTTGTGATTAGCCGATAGGTAGAATTTTTTTTTTTTCCTTTAATTATTCAAAATTTTAAATGTTTAAAAAGTAATCAAATAATTAAGACGCTTAAGAATTGGAATATTAAAAGAGTTTCGATAACTAGTCGTGTCTATCATATTCTAAGGTTTTCCCCTCTGACATATTATTGATATTTTATTTGGCTTTGTTATATTTTTATTACCCTGAATATTATTGTAGATAAATAAAATCAATCAATTGTATGACAATGTTTAATCTTGACATACTTATCTTGTTTAGCTTATTCGCTATTCCGTTCACTTATAATCTCTACGAGAGCATACATTACCCTATAAATTATCTTAAAAATACTCAAGAAATCAGTTAGACATCCCTAGTTTATTTACAGTTCCCTGTCAAACCTCTTCCAGCAATCTTTGTCCTTTTGAAACAGGGCCACGATAGATCGGATAGGGCTACAATGTAGCCTTTCCCACTGGTGTAGTGTTATTTATTGCGCGACAATGATTTTTTTTTAAATTTTAAATAGTATATTCCCTGACTTGTACTTTTATCAAGGTCGGTTAGCAGAAATATTCTAAAGATTCCCCTATAAAAGCACATTAAGACACTTACTTGAACCTACCTAACATGTTTATTTCAAATTACTACACATTAAAAAACAATATTTCTTCTAACTTAAATTTTGTTGCACTTTAACAATCATAGGCCAAGTCTGAGTATATTTTATTTAGTGTCAATGTAATCCATTGTCAATAATTCAAATCACTTTTATAGCTATATTCATACAATTGCATAATCAAGGATCACACACTCACCCTAGAAGGAAAAACTACATGTATCTAAGGCCAATTTGAGCTAGGTAGGGATCTCTTAGATTACATAAGGTTTTTTGAGGGTAGCATAACTACTCCCCTAACCCTATTCCCCCATTTTGACATTTTATCCATATTGTATTTATTGTGTAGGAATAAAGGTTTGTATTTTAAAAGTATTTTGCACAGCATATCAACACACATAATTAAACAAAAAATTCTCATAGATACTCGCACAACCCCATATTGAATTATTAGGCACACAGTAAACTAAGATGCAACCATAGTACGACCATATCATGGTTTTGTCAGCGTGTCCCAACATATTATTAATAATTTTTTTTGTATGTGACATAATTTGCAGGGCTTTTTAACTAGTTTCTAGTCAGAGTCAACATAAAATCTATTTTAGGAAGGTTTACATATTTTTAGGCCTATATACTATTTTTAACTAATTTTCAACTATTAAATTCTATATTCTACTTCTAAATTTGTACGTTTTTCATATATCAATTACAATAGTTTAGATCTATTGGTTTGATTCATTCAATTAAAAATAGATTAAACATTAGATAGTGAACCCACTATTTTTAGAACATTGCTTTTTTTTGCTTGATTTTTTCTTAGGATTTCATTTGACAATAAATAAATTCTAAAAATTGATAGAAAATATCTTTCAACCATTGATATAAATCTAAAACATAACGATTCAACATCTTTGACTTTGAATTTAATCTGATACTAAATAAGTTTGTTTTGTCACCTTAGATAAAATTTGACATATTAATTCCTTCTTTCAACATCAGGTTTGAATTTTTTTATAGCTTAATACAAAAATCTTTTGATTTTATTTTTATTTGTTTTTTTATTTGCTTGTATTTTTTTTATAAACTATATTTTGATAATTTTAAAACTAGTTAATGATTGTTGTGAAGACCTACATGGTGATTTATTTTACAAACATTGTGATGTAAAGGGTTTACCACAATACTCATAGCCATTGTACAACACTAAACACAAACTTTAGATTTCACATATATCATGAAATAGTGTAAACACCTAGGATTCCTTAGTTCTCTCAAAAAAAGATTTGTTTAGCCATAAAATTTGTAGGGCACCTGAGAGGCGTGTATCGCCAAGAGAATATTCTCTCACCATACACTCAAAAACATATTTAGTGAGATCCATGCATGGTTTTACCTTTGTATTTAGTGCTCTAAAATATTAGGCCAATACTAATGATTATTTTATCAAATATGGAATTAATATATTTTTAACCCTAATCAGATAATTTGTTGAGTAAAATAAGAATTCTATAGATATGTAATAAATGACACAAACATTTTTGGAACTTATTCAATATAGAAATATTCTAAATAGAGAAAGTACATTATAAATAAAACTTAGATATAAATTTGACAGTACATGACTGAGACAAAAACTATAGATTTGACTATGTGACTATGTGATGATGTTTGAATTATAAATAGGTTTTCTCTTACTCTCTTTACAAGGTCATTTTAATCAAAAAGGATCCAATGTGTTGGTGTCCTTCAGGTGCACTAGTGTCATGTGGTGTTTTTATCTATGTGACTGATATATGACATGTTTTTTTGTGTTTGTATGTCTAATTTGAATGTGTGCAAGTTCTTTATTTATTACAGAAGCCACTATTTACATTCTTATTCACCAAAACCCTAGCTCAATGACATAAGAAGATTAATGTAATCATGGGATAAAATGGGGTGAGCAGTTAAAGTTGTGTTTGGCCTTAAAACTCTTGTGTCGAACATTACCTGCATATCAATACTCAGAAGAAGGATCAAAATTCATGTAGTTCTCTCATGCTATGGTGGTGTGTGTGAAAGACTAGTGTAATGTTAAATGTTTGTGCAATTCAAATATAATTAATTAATTTAATAATTAATTGTGACCTTTTAAGTGTATGCAAACATAGCTTAGGGATATTAGGGCTATATGAATTTATATTGGGAAAACAGATGTTTTTATCTAAATGTGCAGTTATATATTCTAATTCTTTTCCATGTGTGAGTAGGTATTTTGTGCAAAATGGATTGAAAATGTGTCTTTATAATGATCATTTAAGAATTCCTTCAGATGGGGATTTTTAAACATATGAATGAGCCATTTGGTAAATATTAATTTTATAAATTAGATGTTATTTGGTGTGAGGATGAGACTAGTGGAATCAGACACTATCAGTGAGATGGATAGTCCTAATGGGGCAGCCTTGTCAGAGGAGCAAGGATAACTTTAAGCTGGAAGTATGGATCAATCAATGGATAAGCTTGAGCTATTTGGAATGAGAAATTGGGATATTATGTTATCATTAGTTACTTTTAAAAATATATCATCTACATAGAAGTGAAGAAATGGCAGTCAAAAGATTATGGAATGAGGCATTAACTAATTTTGTATAAGGAGTGGTTATAAGTTCATTATTTTATCTTAAATCTTGATTTATGTGTTTACATCTCCTCCCCACCCACTCTCGCCCCCTACTTTTATTATAGTAATTTATAAAAAGTGAAAGTAATAGAGTAAAGGAAGAAATATATACCTGAATTTACATATGAAGAATAATCTTAGATGTAGGACACAATACTGAAATGTGTTCCACACAAAATTGCAATGAAACATGTGTAAAACTAGTCTTTACTTGAGATAAAATGTAAAAGTAAAGACAAAAATGTAAAGACCAAATACATATAATTAGGTATGCCAATCATTATGTTTTTTTGGTGAAAAATTGGTCGTTTTAGAGGGTAGGACCCTTGGATATTTCATTCTCCATTAAATTTATTAGATTGAACTATGCATGCCCCAATCCTCATTGATAGGAGAGTGTGATTCAGAACTCAAAGTGTGTTTGAATCCATTTTTGTATACTCAATATAGTAGAGTGCCTTTTAATCCTTGTATGAATTATAATGGATCATTCTAGTGTAAAAAATCATGAAAAAGGTGAATTTAGTACTACATATTAAATAAGATTCATTTTGGAACAAAACTGGCACAAAATTGGTGCAATAATAATACAATTTGGGTATAGTGTATACAACATGAAAAATGACATAAGTTTTCATTCTATATGTGAAAATGGTGAAAATTTATTAAGGAGGTGGTCATGTGTTGTGGGCATGCCCCCAACATAATATTTAATTATAATGGTTATGAAATTGAGTAATATCAAGTGACATTTTTGAGTAAAAACCTATATAAAGATCTAGAACATATGTTGTGCATGATGCCCCCAATCTGAGATAAACTTGAGTATTCATCTAAAATAATTTTGTATATGTATGTAAATTATTTTGTAACTAAATATGATTCTAAAAATTTCTAGAAATCATTGCTTTCTACCTGTTGATACATTATTGTCTGAAACTACTTTTTGGATAATTTTCAGGTATGGATCATGATCAACTATGTAAACCCTACTCATTGATGACTATGTGGTGTGTTTTTTCAACTTAGTTTATAATACAAGCCATCATGTATAGTTTTGATGCCTATAAATGCACCATAAGAGTTCTTAGTGTTCAAAAAGAACTTCTCATTTTAGAATTCAATAATTCAAAGCATCAGTAGCAAGTTGTGGTAACTTTATGTCACCTATGATGAAATAGTGGTAGAGATATGTATTGGTGTTCCACAAATTTATAATAAGTGATGGTTGAGAGCCATCATGGTCCATTCTTTGTGAATTTTAGAGAATCTATGTTAATGCTTAGTGAATTATGGTCTAGATTTAAGCTACAAACTAATCCAGGTGGATATTTATAATGAATTTTAAACTACAGTGATCTGGTGTAAAAAAAGGAACAAAGCAAAGGGTAAGGTAGAAAAGAGAACGAGTGATTGCCAACTTAGTTTCAAATATCATGACAAAGCATCAATTTTAACTGAGTATTCATTCAAACCAATATATAATGTAAAATAGCCCAGGCTCATATTTCACTATATATCAAGAAAATTTCAAAGGATAATGTAAAGAATCACAAGTAAGAATTAGGTCTACTTTTAAAGATTTACTACTATAATCAAATAGCATTTACACATCTGAATATAAAGAAAAATGAAGTGAAGCAAAACTTAACATCCTCCAACGAATCTAGCATATGCACAAATTAGAAACCCTATGATTAGAAAATGCAACCCCAAATTCAAAGAAAGTATTCAAATTCAAAACATAAAACTCGCAATTGAGAGAAAGATATGTTAGCAATTGACATATCAAATATGGATGATCTTTGAAGAACTCCTTGATTATATTAATTACTTTAAGTGTACAAAATTTTCTCAAAAATTATCTCCCTTATAGGATGGTGATACATGCCTTTTATAGAAATATTAGGCAATATACCAATCAGTTACAATATACAAGTGTACAAAAGATAAGGACAACTATCCTTCCTTAGAAAGTTCTAAAATATACTTATCATTCACAATTATACTGATCTAGGGGAAATATGCTAATAGGATTGCATATTCCTTTTTAAAAAAATCCTATTTTAAATATTACAAAGATTTTTAAAAAAAAGAATATTTAGTTGGCTAGTGGGCCCATTGCCCTTGAAATCTATTGTTGATCCCGTAACAATTCCATTGACTTCTGATGTTGTTCTTTGATAAGATCAAGGTCCATGACTAGTTTCATGAGGTAATTTCTTCTTGATTAGCCAAGCTATTTAAATCCCTATCATCTCTATCCATAGCCTCCTTTATGCTCGTGGACTTTTTAATCTTCTCCTCAGCATTAAAGATCATGTCCAAAATTCTTATGTTGTCCCTACTAGATTGGCCTTGGATTTTACTCTTGACTTACTACATGACCAAGGTGACCTTGTGTTTTAATTTAGATTCATTAATGACTCCAAGGGCACAAATTTTGGTAGGATTAACTAGCATGGAACCTAAGAGCTACTCAATCCTAGTGATCAATTCCTTGTCATCTGTCAGGAGCCTATCCAAATTTCTTATCCACACACTCAGGCCTTGGATTTTGTCTACTACTATCCCCAATATGGAATTTAGATGGTCCAAGCTATTAGATTTAAACTTAGGAATCTTGTTCCCAATCTATATGCTGATGAGATTCCTTAGCTTAGTCTCTACCTCTTGCCACTCTGTTATCATTTCCTTGACTACTTAGCTTTGTTGGCTTAGTCCATCTTGCCTTAACTTCATGGACTATAGAGATCCAAACATATCAAATAATGAGGCTTCAAACATATCCAAAATGGCATCAGGCACAAAAAAAATTGCCTGTCTCAACATTCTCTTTCTCCTCTAAATTATGGATTCTTTGTTTCATACCCCTAATTCTAGCTTTAGCCTGAGCTAATTAGGCATCGAGTAAACTTTCAAAATCCTCCTCATGAATAAGATTATATCTTAGTGTTGAATTTCAATAGGGGTTAGGCCAATAAAAGGTTCCACCTTTTGAAAGGTGAACTCTTCAGTTCCCACCATGGCCTTCCTAGTGGTGACCCTTTCCAATCTAGCTATCTCTAGATTAAATTAGACAATGGTGACTGGTTTTGTGAACTTGGGAGATTATGAGACCTTAATTCTTGAGCTATTGGCTACTCCCAAAGCATCCATCTTCTTACTTTTTGGCCTCCCAATGGATAATATCCTTTTGTCTTCTTCTCTCATCACAGATTTGATCCACAGCTTGATGTCATCATGCACTTGTATGTCACTTACCTTTGTCAGTGCCCATGAGTGGGAGAGAGATGGGAAATTTTGTAATTTACCATAGATGAACCAATCAAAAATGATTAGCCCATGGATAGGGAACTCATCATTGAATAATTTGAATTCAATGGTAGGGTGAATGAGGGTTAATCTTGGATTCGTCCTTGGTCTAACAAGAACTAATGCTAGTTCTACCTTCCTATTCTCTTGGGGTGCCATTAGGACTATGTCAAGAGAAAGCTCTTTTCCTTTCTCTTCCTTAGGCCCCTTGGCTTGGACTTGGGCCTCCTCAATCTATCTCTCTTCCACATTAGATCCCTATGCCTTTGCAAGTTACTTGAGGGTAGCCCCAAGTGTCTCATCTGGCTCTAAGGTAATCCTTTCCAAATACTCAATTGGTGAAGGTGGTCTTTGGGGTAGTTTTGAAGATGAGGGCCCCTCTCCAGGTCTCTCTTCTAGCTTCTCTTTACCACAACCTTATTCATCTAACCCTTGAATAATTTATCCTTAAGGTGGTGGCTATTTCACTTGAGGCTATTCTTGAGGTGGTATAGAAGATGAGGGTAGCAAATGATACTAGAGAGGATGCATTTGCCATACCTCCCCTACTAGTTTGTCTTCAGTTATCAACCTATGCTATGGCTTAATGATATGCCCTTTGATCCTGACTAACACCTCTTCATAGTTATTAGCCTTGATGTAAATGGTGTCATGAACACTGATTTTATTCACATACTCAAGCTTGGTCAGCTTCTTCTCCTTTAAATGATTACTTACTATATTCTTTGGTTCCCACATTTTAAGTTTGTCCAATTGAAACCCAAATGAGTCTCTATGCTAGGACATGGTATCAACCTATTTCCAATCTTATAATATAGACCTTCCAATAATTAGAGGGAAGGGGTGAAGAAGACCCTTCCTCTTCTCCTTACAAATTCCATCATTGCCATGGATGAGCTGGGAGGCAATTTATTGCTCAACTAGCTTGTTAGGAACATACACTATAAATCTGTAGGGCTGGGACATGATCCTCTCAATCTTGATAACTATACAATTAGGGTAAAACCAAATGTCACCCATCATTTCTACATACTTCTTGATCAGTGGATAGGCCCTAGGCATGGGAATACCTATAATAGCCTCCACTATGTCTGGGTAGACATAGTCACAAATAAACTACATATGGTTCTTGTACTTAAAGATGTGAAATTTGGATTAATTATGGGAAATGGTATTTTTTCCCTCAAGAGACCAATTTCTAATCCCTAGGAAGTTGACAGAGGCAAGTAGGGCATCCAGTATGTATGACATCATATAAAATTGTTTAGTTGTCTGCCTTTTGATAACAGTGAACTTCTTGGTGAGGAAGACACTAATCAAATATCCAATTGGAGGGGTGAGTTTCTTCTCCACCATGAAATGCACATAGGGGACTTAGATTTTATTTACATAGGTGGTTGAAGGGGATCCCATTACTTAGTTTAATAGGGTTATGATTACACTGATGCCCTCCCTGAATTGGACTATTGGGATCTCACCCTCAAAGTCTCTAAAGATATGGGGTCCTTGATGTAACCAAGGTTTGAGGATGGTGTATAGGTCATGTTTGGAGGTCCATTATTTGATTTTAGACAAGTCTACATGGGGGATTGGGAACTTATAGTATTTATTAAAGGCCATAGGGGAAATATAAGCTATCTTCTTAGAATTTGCTTCTCAGATGATCCAATCATTATCTACCCTATAATCAATAAATATAGGAGCAAGGACGTCTATACAATATAGTAACTCAATTTTTGTGGTGACGTAGTGAAGGCTGGTCATTTGAAAAGTTACCAAGTCATAATTCCTCCTACTCACTATGGAAATTATATGATCCTCCTTTATGATGGGTTTCAACTCTTCCACCATGAAGAAGAGCTCAGACCAATTCTTAATGCCTAGGGAATTTAGGTTCACAACATCCAATTTAGTGTCTTTAAAGATCCATCCTTTGTTATCTATTGAGAGATAGAGTTCAATCTCCTCCTTTAACTA
Source organism: Torreya grandis (assembly GCA_037957365.1). Lineage (NCBI taxonomy): Eukaryota > Viridiplantae > Streptophyta > Pinopsida > Cupressales > Taxaceae > Torreya > Torreya grandis. The sequence goes on from JARHVA010004105.1 coordinate 12,792, forward strand.
CTACCTATAGGTTGTCATGGTCTCTATTTATACAAATTACTCACCTCGAATAGCAAATGGTATCTATGAAAACTTTTTTTCACTCAAAAACATAATCAAGATTCCTTTGGATTGAATTATAGCCAATTGAGTTTGTTTGGGTCACTTTTATGCAGGGTTTAGGGTTTTAGAGCTTTAGTGGCAGGATGTATCTAGACTCTGGATTATACATGCCTTGGATTTTATTTAGACCTTTGCCTTTATACTTTTAAATTCTCAATCCCATAAGATCTCTTATTTTGTCCTTTTATTCTTGCATGGTGCTCATGTGGCAATGATCTGGACCTTTCATAGAATTTTTCATAAATGTTTTTGAGCACTAGCCATTGGCATTTAAAATGCCTCCTTTTATTTTGCATCATTAGATGAGGATCCTATGAGTGATCACAAACTGTTGAACATGATTCAATATTTATTTATGATTTTAACCCTTCTAGACTTAGCCTCATGATTGTGTCACTTGACATCTTTGTGTGCCTTTTTGTGTTCTATATCTCATGTCAGTCATTTATTGAATGAGTATTGGCCATGTAGTGAGCTTTCAGGCCTTTGAAAAGTCTTTGATGTTTTCTCATCATTAAAATCATGAAATGTGATGAAGCAAAAACCATTGGATCATCTATCATTCCTACTTTGAATGTGCTTTTTTCATTTGTCAGTTTTGTGGCCTCTCCAAACTTCATTAAAAATATCTTTAGGGTTCTCACGTCATTGGATCATCTTCCTGCAATGAAGCGTGGACCATTGATCTGCAACAAATGTTCAAGCTTTAAGTTAGCATATTATTAAGGTTAGACTTAGGCTTAAACTCCTTAGGCTAAGGTTCATTTCATGTTTATTAAACATGAAATAAACCTTAGGCTAAGAAATTTATGCCAATGTTTTTTGAATTCATACAAAGAGGGCCATAGTTGGATATTATAGGCTAAAATTTACATTGTGTTTAATAACACAATGTATACTTTGGGATAAAATATTTATGCCAAGCCTATAAAAAATGCTCAATGGGGTTCAAAATGATATAGTGGTCTAATAACAAATAGTATTTTATTGCATAGACAAACACTTTAAAACCTTTAGTTAGAAACATTTGGTCTAAGCTATACATTACAAAGGTCTTTTTTATAATAAGACTTAGTATAAGCCTTTGGTCTAAGGTTGACAACATTTAAACCAAATTAAATGGGGGATTTAAAGTATAGACCTAGACTAAGTTTTATTTTGCATATATTTAGACCATAAAACCATTTCCATATTTGCAAATTAAATATTTCCAATGTTTGAGCATCTTTTGAGCACTTCGATTACCCTACAATGCAATTCACAAGCTTTTCAGCGAGATTTTAGATGTATTTTAACCCTGAGCAAAATAATCCATTAGTTTAAATTTGATGGTCTTGTAGGCGTTAAATGTGTCTTCGTGGACATCGAATGATGGTCGTGTGAATGTCAATTTTAAGCTAGTAAAGATTTTAATTTGATGGTTTTAAAATTGGCAATCACATGGATGTCAAATACATCATCATAGATGTCAAATTATGGTTGCATTAATGTCAATTTTAAGCTCGTCAAATCCTTGTGACCCAATATGAGAATGCCACTTGGCATCTCCATGAGGATTCCTATGACTTTGGACTTAATTTGCTCCACTAGATCAAGATCCATGAGTAAACAAGAGCTATAGGATTTTAATTTGAGAACTTGATCATAATTGGTTGATTTTTTAGGTGGGCCCTTTTGCTTTTAATCCTTGAATGTAAGGGCATCACGTGTCAATCTTATAGGCCTTCTGTAACCTTTTAACTTTTCAACTATGTTTCACTCCATCTAATTAGGTCTTCACGATGAAACAAGAATCATTGGATGAAGGCTAAGGGCATAGTTTTGTTGGGTCTTTCATGCCATTGGATCCTTTTCCCATAATGAAGCATAGATCATTAGATCTTACAAGATGCAAGGAAGTTATGTTAGGACCTATGGTGATATAAAAGACTTAGGCTAAGATATTAAGGCTAAGGTCTCGTTCATATTAAAAAATACGATGGGGCCTTTAGGATTAAAATGTTAGGCTAAGGTATAAATCAAAGGGGTCAAGCTAGGAAATATTAAAAGGACCCTGCAAACTAACATTAATTAGGCATGCAATGAACTTAAAAGGGGGAAACAATAAAAGCAACCAAGCATTTTTTAGACTAAGCTTTAGTCATGTTAAAAACATGGCTAAGATTAAAACATGAATTTTAACTTAGGTCAAAAAATGGATTTTTAAAGGTTTCCCACCAATTTAGTTCCCACCAATATTCAAATTTGAACTAAGGGTTTTGCCAGGGTTTTTGAACATAAACTTCTCAGGAAAATACACCATGAAACCTGCAACTAAAAGACATAAAGACCATTTATCAGCACTATTAGTCAAAATTAAATCAAAACATAATAAGTAATCTTGCTTTTGGAAAAGTGGATGATCTTCAAATTCTAAAAATGATCTTACCATGTCATATTTTCATTCTTAGTTTTTAGGGTTTCTCAAGGGTCCCAATTTTTGAAAAATAGGGGTATGTTGGCCTCAACAAATGGCAACTCATGGGGGAAACATAGCAATATGTTAAAACCTAGAGAATTTGATTTAGATAAATAAATAGGTCATCCACTCCACTTGATCAATATCATCATCTGGATCAGATTATGATTGAAACAAACTTTGCATTTGTAGAATTAGGGTCAAATACCAAAACATAGCCATATTGTGTGTATGCTTTGATTACACTTAATGTTTGCCATGGGGTTTAAGAAACAAATTTTAGGTTTCATGTCATTAATCACTAACACTGATTTATAACATGTTTAGATATCCATTAGGAGTCATGCTTTTAGCTTAGGGAAAGCTTGGCCATTTTTCTACTGCCAACCAAGCATCCATAGCCCTGACAAAGATGCCTTTGGCTCCACTCAAGGCCTTGTTATACTACCAACCAGATGTCCATATCCCCAATGGAGATTACTAGAATAACTTATGCCTAAAATATCTTGATTTTGTGTTGTATCTTTTTTAATTTTCTTTAGACTTTTATGCTTTCAGCAAGGTTAGGAACCAAGGTACCCAGGGTTTATGATTTGGTCAAATGTTTGATTTTTGGAAAATTACCTATGGTTGTAACCATTATCCCATGCAAGGATGTTGATTAAGTGATAGTATAGGTATACCATGATAGTTTGAGCTCTCACCCTACAAGTGTAAGTTTTATTAAAACCAGTTTGAGGTCAAGACAATGCTTAAGTTCTTATGGAATGATTGGATTCTTCCATATTTCTTTACCATTTTCTCCATATTATAACATTATGCTTCATTTCAGGACCACAATCAACATATGTATGAGGTTCACACCAACATTTTTGAAGTTTAGAAGTATTTTCAAGCAAACTTCATAACTTGAGCTCGAGATTGTCTAAGAGGACTTATTAGAACCAAAGAATAAGGCAACAAGAAAGAAACACATAAAAGAAAGTGAGAAAGAAAGAAATCAAAGGAAAGAAAATAAATATATACATTTTTATATATAAATAAGGGACAAGAAAGAAATAACTTGAAATAAACTAACTAGCCAACCTACATTAACTCTACCATCTTATAGAGTTTATTCCATGAAGACCTCTGGTGGAGCAGCAGCAAAGTAGTGCTTAAGGTATTTCCCATTGGTGGTAAATGTGAAATCTAACCCTTGAAGCTCTCTCAACTTGAAGGTTTTGTTCTCAAGTGTCTCTACTATTTGATAAGGACCAATCCATAGGAGTGTGAATTTTCCATGTTTACCCTTAGGCTCGAATGCTTTGTCCCAAAGGAGAACTAGATCCCCTTGTATGAACACATTAATATTTGACCTTTTATCAAACCATATTTTCATTTTGGTTTGATGTCTTCTAAAATCAACATAGGCTTTCTCCCTTACATCTTCCATCTGAATGATATCCAATAATCTAGAATTGGCAAGTTCTTGGTTTTCTTCCATGTACTCCTGCATGAACCTGTATGTAGGAAACTTGAGAGTAATGGGAAAGATAGGTTCTTGTCCATACACTAATAAGAATAATGAGTCTCTTAAGGCTTACTTGATTCTTATCCTATCAGCCTAAAGTGCAAATTTAAGGAGCTTATGCCAAGTCCTAGGCTTATCTGCAACAAACTTTTTGATTGCCTTCATTTGGTTTTTGTTTGTAGATTCAGAGAATCAATTTCCTTGGGGATAATGGTTGGATACAACTTGAAAGTAATTCCATTATGATAAGCCCATTTAGTCATATCTATATATATGAAGGTAGATCCATTAACATACACTAGAGAGACTAGAGTCCAAACCCAGTACAAATGTTTTCCTCTAAAAAGTTGATCACTTCCTTAGTCTTACATTGTTTGGTGGCTACAAATTTAGTCTACCTTGTACAATATTTTGTGGTAGTTAGGACATATTTGTGACCTTAAAATTAATTAGGGTTAATTACCCCAATAAATTCTAATCCCCATTGAGAAAAAGGTTTATCAATCATGATTGGTTGCAGAGGCACTATTGCCTTTAGTTCCTTGGTGCTAAAGACTTGACATGAGTGACATTCCCTCACATGTTTGTGAGAATCCTTAAAAATAGTTGGATAATAATAACCTACTCTAAAAAATTTATGGGTTGTGGTCCTCCCATATGGATGTCCACTACCTAGATTTTCATGGAAGGTGCTCATGATTTGGGTGGATTCTTCCTATGAGATGCATCTCAAGTAAATTCCTTCAAAATTTCTTCTATACAAGACCTCATCCTTGATCATTTAATGGGTTGTCTTCAATATTAGGGATCTCTTTTTCTCCCTAGATAATATTTTAGGACAAGTACCATTAATTAGTAAATATATGATTAAATCATATCACTCACTAGATTGAAAGTTCAGTTGATCTACTTGCATAATACTCAGCCTAGGGTTAGCATTAGCAATCATCTAGATCAGCCCTTTGCACCTTACCAATTTTGTTATTTTCATCTCCAAATCATACTCCTAAAAAATTGACATCCACTTACCTTTACATTCTCCCATCTCATTCTGACTTAACATAAGTTTAGTGGTAGGGTCAGTAAGATATCATGTACCTTATTTCTAAGGATATAATGCATGAATTTCTTAACTACCTTAACTAATGCATATTCCTTATAATGAATAATTTAGCTTAACATTCTTGAAATTAGTACTCATAAAAGCTATGGGGTGATCACACCCCTCAATCTTCTGAGTTAACATTGCAGCCATAGTATGGTCAGATGCAAAGTAATAAAGGTCGAAGTCCCTTGAGAAGTCAAGACTTATGAGGACTAGAGCTTGGATAATGGCCTCCTTGATATCATTGAATTCCTTTCTAGATTATTCATTCCATGTGACCTTGGCATCCTTCTTCAGCATGTCATTTAGTGGATTAACAATCTCTACAAATCCAAAAATAAACTTTCTTATAAAATTTATCTTACCAAAAAATGACTTTAGCTCTTTTTTACTATTTGGAGGCTCTATTATAGATATGGCCTCCACTCTTTCAAGATCTATAAATATCCCATCTTTGGTTATAACATGTTACAACATCTTACCTTCAGTAACACATAAAATAATTTTCTTAGGGTTTAAGGAAATCCCATACCTTCCACATCTTTCAAAGACTTGTTTTAAGTGCATGAAGTGATATTACCTATGTTTATAAAAAATTATTAGATCATCCATATATATTCTAATGCATTTACCTATTAGGCCCTAGAAGGCATGGTCCATTGCCCTTTGGAAATTATCTCCTGCATTGATTATCCCAAAGGGCATCCTCTTATAAGCAAAGGTTCCCCACTTGGTTTTGAAGGTTGTTTTCATCATGTCCTTTTTATCAACCAACACTTGATTGTAACTTGAAAATCCATCAAGAAAAGACATCATATCTAGCTCTGAAATAACCTACATTGCATGGTCAAGATAAGCAAGAGGATAGTTGTATTTTTCTAATACTTTATTTAAGTTTTTGAAGTCAATACAAAATCTAATCTCACCATGCTTCTTCCTTCCTAGCATCAAATTATCCACCCAGGTAGAATGTTTGATGTGGAAGACTATCCTAGCATCTAGTAATCTCTTAACCTCGTTAAAGATCTTTGGCTCTAAGACAAGGTTTACAGGCCTTTATTTCTATCTAAAGGGTTTACAATTTTCTTTAAGGGGTATATTATGGGTGTTGACTCTTGGATCAAAGATATTTAATTCATCATAATACCAAGATATGACATCCCTATATTGGGTGAGGAGTTCTTTGGCCTTCTAGTTTTCAATGTTTGTGGAGGCTTTCCCAACATTTACTAGCTACGGTTGATCTTGGAGATTGAAATCAACAACATTATAATCTTTCCCACTTACCTTGGGAACCTTAGAAACTTTAGCCAATTTGTCCTGATCAAATAGTCTTTCTAAAGTAATCATCCCCTTGGGGATCTTGTTATCATTCAACTAAATGACTTTACCCTCAAACTTGTCTTCCTTAGATGTACCTTCATCAGTCTCATCAATAATATGGGCATCAAATGCCCTAAAATTACTCATGAAATCCAATATCTATTGATCATCATTGAAAACTTGAAAATGGTTAACATTATAAAGCATTGGAGGACAAGGGATCAACTCATTGCTGAAATTAGAGGAATCTTGGTTGGGCATGAGGTTGGCTACAGCAGATGCCAACTCATTAGCAACTTGGTTTTCTTCCCTTAGGATGGAATTGATGCCAAAATCATCAAATCACTCAATAAAATCCCAAATTCTAAACTTAATAATCTTAATATATGAGAGATTACATTGGTATATTTTTCTTTCCTAGTTGACCACTAGTTTTGAATCCCCATAAACTAGCAGTTCTTTGACCTTATTCTTTATAGAAAATTGTAAACCTAAGATAAGGGTTTCATATTCATCAAGATTTTTATTACAAGGAAATTAGAGCCTATAATAATCATGGTAATTTCTACTAGTAGGCTCAATTAAGACAACACCAACACCTGATCTAGCCTTACACCTATCACCATCAAAATGTAACTTCCACATTTTAGGAATAACATGAACACTTTTGGGATCACATACATTATCAGTCTCTAAGGTGAAAACCCCTAATTCTGAGTCAATTATTTTGACCCTCTCATTCACAACATTGTATTCCATTATCATGTGTTTCATCTTTGGTTCTCTCTCAACTCTGATTTGATTAGGGACTCCCTTCCAAGGTAGCCACAAATGTTAGCAATATGTAGACATGTAACCATTCAAATCCTTGGTCCATTACCTACTTAATAAGATCCTATAAACATCAAGTATATCAACAAATTTAATATCAATGAATTTTTTCACCTAAGGCTCAGATTCTAACTGCATGTGAACATTTAAAAGTTCTCCAATTACTCTAACTCTAGATTTTTCTGAGTAACAACCCTATCAGACTTAATAAGAGTTAGGCCAAGTTGTTTACATATACCTACAGGCATGATGTTGGTATAAGTACCATAATATATCAATCAATTATGTAAGTTCTTACCAAACATCCTGACAATGAGAAAGAAAGGAGGAGATTCAGCCTTGGCTTTGTGCACAGTCACATTGGCATGATCAGCCTTGGGTGGATTGTTGGACTTCTTTAACACAAATTCTAGTAGGATGTCCTTTTACTCTATAATCTATGTAAGTTCATGAAATGTAATATTAGCCTTTATCTTTTCCATATCCTCAACTATGTTATACCTAGTTTTATTAGAAGAACTAGGAATATCAATATTAGGTTTAGAAATACTTCCTTTAGGTGGCTCTGAGTTATTATTTGAAGAAGTGTCTGGAGGAGTTCCAAAATTATTTGGAGGTATTGAGGTAGGTAAGGGCTACCTTTTCTCCCTAGTACTCAATGGATAGGCCTTATTCAATAATTTTTGAAAGGCTTGGACCTCCTTATGGATCTCATCAGGGTCATTCTCTTCCTAAAAAGGGAAATCAAAAGTATCTACCTTGAAGACTTGGTCAGATGACTTGGATCTAGAAACACCTGTGCCACTTTCCTTGTTAATAACCACTTAAAATGTATCCAACTCCTCTTAGAAATCCTCCAAGTCTTTACAAAACTCTATATAGTCAATTTCACCATTCTTGGTTGTGTAATGTACTCAACAAAGGAATGAAATCTCAGTAAGGTTAATGTCCATGGTCTTCTTTTCAGAACGTGGATCATTATTCCTATTATTATGAAAGTTATCATTATGAAATCTATTATTTAGCCTATTATACCTTTGAAATGATAAGTTCCTACTTGAGCTTTCAATAGTATTTCCCACTTGTTTTTGTAGCTAAAGAAAATTAGTGCTCAACTTTTGAACCATTTTTAAGATAGATTCATTCTTATTTTTAGAAAGTTTAGAAATATGTACCTAGTTATCATTAGCACTAGAAGTTAGAACCAAATCTCTTTGATCATTTGTATTGAATCCATTAGTAGGATAATTTAGGAATTCTAAGTTCTGATTGGGAGCATCATGACTCAATGGCAATTGATTTAAGTTTTGGAGTTGGTTTAATGTTGGGATATTTTGGTTGTTATTGGGGAATAAGTTCATCATAGGCATATATGGGTTGATGTTTGTCACAGAGTATGTCATTTGCCTTTGGGGTTGCAACTAATAATTGATGATCACTACCTTAGAATAGGCCCTAGATAATGAAGTTATAGCTAGTATGGATCTTTTCAAAAATACAGAGGTCATGAGATCTACTATGTCTTTGTAGATTTCTAAAGCTAAGACATCATCAAGATTATAGGGTTCTATGGTTATGCTATACATTTTATATAATATAGAATTAAAGGATATAATAGGCTCACTTTTATCCCTTCTAATTGTGGTAAACTGATGGTAAATAACACAAGGACTGACAATATTACCAAATTGATCTTTAAAAACATCAGTGAAACCATCCCAACTAGTGTTGTAATTATTAGGCAAGTTAAAGAACCATTCATAAGTAGCATCATTAAAGGTAAATGGAAATTACCTGTAAGCCACATCTTTATGCACAATATTTAGTAATATTAAGGTAGATTTAAAATACTTAATGTGTTCTTTAGTAGTTGTCAGGGGATCTGTAGCTCTACCAATTAGAGCACAATTGATTACTATCTTATATGCAATTAAACACGGAATTATACCAGAATGATAAAGTAGCTAGAAACATGAGACAGCAAAGAATTTGAGAGACAATACACACTCTTTGTATTAGATATTACTAGAAGAAAATACAATAAGGAAGATGCCACTTCTTCCTCCACCTCAAAGGCTTGCCACACCTCAAGACCTTCTTCCCTCTCTCTCTTGCTCAACACAACAACTCTAAAGCCTGAGTTGATATCCCTCCTTGAATGCTTCAGCTGATCTCCTTGACCTTACACTTGTAGATCTCCTTGACCTTGCTAGCTTCAATGCTTTTACTTGCCTTAGAATAAATTACAATACATGCCTTATGGGTCTATAAATAAGATCCCATGCTTACAAAAAATAGAACTCTAACTACTAAAATTAGAAACACAGCCCGCGACTTAAATTAGCCCCTTAGCATGCAAACACTCGGTTCAACTAACTAACTATTCGTCAACAGCAGTTCTAAAAATACATAGGTGACCGACGCCGGTCCCTGTTGGTCTGGTGCTGCCGACGTCAGCCGACTTCCTGCCGTCGCCGGTCTCCTTCTCCACTGCACTTGACCGACGTCGGTCATACTGCCGACGCCGGTGGCTCTGGTTCTTCAGCATCCTTCCTTCTAGTGTCTGCAAACAGTTGAAGCTTTTAGCTCCACACCACAACAATCTCCCACTTGGAGATAAATAGCTGCAATTTGTACCTGTACCTATACACCATCTATTTTGTTCCTTAGGCTCTGTATCCCTCTTCAATGTCACTCTTGAAGACCAACCACCATGCAAACCTATGATACAATCCCTGTATCTTATGCCACAATAATTTTGCTGCTCCCAAATTCTCCATGACATACTTCTAAACCAACTCTACCCTTAGCTCAGAAAACTCCCTTTATATGAAACCCTGCAACAAGTAACACAATACAGTAACAGAATAATGTAGCTAATATTATCCAACCTGGTAAAGATAAAATACAATGGTCAAACCTCCATTGTTCTGCAGCATAATCAAGACCATATACCATAGCCTTCTGTCTCATGTATCCATCCACTCTCTTCTCTAAAACGGGAATCCATCCCTCTATCCAGTGCTTCCTTCCAGCTGACAACACTACCAACAAATACCTGTTTGGTTCTCCAAGGACTCACACTCCTCATCCATGCCAAGCTCCCACTGTTTCTAGATTCTACCTGCATTGCTTCTTCCATCTTCCTAGTTCGTGACTATCAGTAAGCAATATAAAGAAGGTGAAAAATGAATATGAGGTTCACATACCTTTCCTGACCTCCACATGGGTGTTTGAGACTTAGTAATTCACCCAACATCCGTTCCAGTGACCGATCTAGGCCATCTCCTAGTCTGCTCCCGACCGATGTCGGTTCCCTGCACTGATCCTGACTACTGATGTCATTTCCCTGGCCGACGCCGGTGTCCCTCCTGCTGACATCGGTCCTTATGATCGACGTCGGACTTCTCCTGTCTGACCTACCGACCCTGTTGGTCTGCATGTGACCGATGTCGGTATCTGGATGACTGACGTCGGTGCTAAGCTACCAACATCAGTGTCTGTGTGTTCCTGTAAGTGATGAAATTTTCATCCGCGAGCTCTTCTTGGATCAAACCTCTATCCATGCTGCCCTGCTCAGACTTATTTAGCCCTTGTGACTGATCTCTGTGCTTCATCTCCTCCAAAAACACCAAGGCTTCTTTGTTCCTGTCAAAAGCATCAAATTTCCTCTTTCTGCAATGAACTGTATCTATGCTTTTCAAATTTGAACGCATACCTTTTGAATCAAGAACTTCCATTCCCTTCCTATTCTTGTGACCAAGCCTATTAGGCCACATCTTCGAATCTACACCAGAAGTGGAATCAGTAATACAAGTAGACAGATAAAGAGTATCTACTTTCTTACCTCTTGCTAGAACAAGTGCTCCCTTGGTAACCTTCCAAGAATATGCCGTGAGGGTTATTGTGCATCCCTCATCTCCCAACCTTCCTACAGAAATTAGACTCTGCTTCAGAATCGGAACATGCATGACCTCTTTCAACACCCATGTGTTGTCAATTTGCAATCTCAACTGCACTTTCCCTTTGCCAACTATCTGACAAGGCGTACCATCCCCTAAATAAAGAACTCTAAAGTCTCCCTGTTTATACTCGTAGAACAAATCTCTATTTGGGGATGCATGGAAAGATGAACCAGAATCTAAAATCCATGATCCTACCTGACTATTTGAAGAAAGTATGAGAGCATCCTGCATCACAATATTTGCATCCTTTGCTTCTTCCATACCTGCATGTTGATTCTCTTTATCTCTCAACCAACACTCCATTGTATGTCCTTTCTTTCCACAAAACCAGCAGGTAATACCTTTGGACTCAGATCTCCTTCCCGACCTTGATTTCCCTTGCTCAACCTTCTCCCTTTGCCTTTCCCTGCTTTTTGCACTTAGAGCATTCCCTAATGATTCACCTGTGCTTCTCCTGCGTATTTCCTCATTCAAGATCACACTCACAACATCATCAACTTTTAAGATTTTAGAAGCAGATGTAGAATTACTTACTGCCATAACCAAACCGTCCCAACTTTCAGGCAAAAAACATAAAATCAAGAGAGCTTTTACCTCATCATCAAAAATAATATTGACTGAAGCTAATTGGTTTACCAAACCATGGAAATCACTGAGATGAGTATGTACCGATCCACCTTCCTGCATTTGCAAAGTAAATAGCTGCTTCATAAGATATACCTTATTAGAAGCCGAGGGATTTTCGTATAGATTTGCCAAGGACTTTATCAACTCTTCCGTTGTCTTACACTGTGATAAGCTGGAAATCACAGACGATGCAAGGCTCAACCTTATGGAACCGAGAGCCTTCTGATCAAGAACGTTCCATTCTTCATCCTTCATATCTGTGGGCTTGCATGCAACCCCACCCAACGGTAAGTACAGATCCTTCTGATACAGATAGTCCTCAATCTGCATCCTCCAATGTTGATAATTCTTGCTGTTAAACTTCTCCATTCGTAGCCTGCTTTCTTCTGCCATTGCTAAACTCCCACTCAATCAGAAAACCTTGTGAATGACCTGTAATCAAAAATAATACCCTGCTTCCTACAAATCGTAGCTCTGATACCACTTGTCAGGGGATCTGTAGCTCTACCAATTAGAGCATAATTGATTACTATCTTATATGTAATTAAACATGGAATTATACCAGAATGATAAAGTAGCTAGAAACATGAGATAGCAAAGAATTTGAGAGACAATACACACTCTTTGTATTAGATATTACTAGAAGAAAATACAATAAGGAAGATGCCACTTCTTCCTCCACCTCAAAGGCTTGCCACACCTCAAGACCTTCTTCCCTCTCTCTCTTGCTCAACACAACAACTCTAAAGCCTGAGTTGATATCCCTCCTTGAATGCTTCAGCTGATCTCCTTGACCTTACACCTATAGATCTCCTTGACCTTGCTAGCTTCAATGCTTTTACTTGCCTTAGAATAAATTACAATACATGCCTTATGGGTCTATAAATAAGATCCCATGCTTACAAAAAATAGAACTCTAACTACTAAAATTAGAAACACAGCCCGTGACTTAAATTAGCCCCTTAGCATGCAAACACTCGGTTCAACTAACTAACTGTTCGTCAACAACAGTTTCGAAAATACACAGGCGACCGACGCCGGTCCCTGCTGGTCTGGTGCTGCCGACATCGGCCGACTTCCTGCCGTCGCCGGTCTCCTTCTCCACTGCACTTGACCGACGTCGGTCATACTGCCGACGCCGGTGGCTCTGGTTCTTCAGCATCCTTCCTTCTAGTGTCTGCAAACAGTTGAAGCTTTTAGCTCCACACCACAACAGTAGTTTCAATATTGTTTGGACTAAATGTAGGCAAATACTTCTTAGGGTTATGTGGGAAATCATGTACCACACCTAGAACATTGATTGAAGATTCTCCCAACCAAGCCATACCTGGGTGAAGATTGAAGGTAAAGGCACCTTGAAGAGGTGAATTTGGCAAAGATTTGGATCTCCTACATCTACCTTTGTCACCTATGGCTTTTCTATGGACCTCAAGTTCAAGCAAAGGTTCCTCGGTCTCTGAGTGTGATCTAGTTCAAATCTTTAGAAATTCTATATTAAAAGTTGAAGATCCTATTTTAAATATGATGTATCAGGATAATATTTATAATGAACAGTGATTAATCTTGCACATTAAGCTCATTTTTCAAATATTACATAAAGAATAGTAAAGGACATTGATCTTTTCCTAAAATAGCTCAAAGATGTATCTAATTATGCTAATGTGATCTATATTTATAATTTTAAGCTCAAATGAACTTAGATCTATAAAAGATATGCCAACCTTTGATCAAAACAATCCATCCTAACCTCAAATATTGTGGATTTTCAATTTAAATTTACCAAAATCAAGCATCAAATCTTAATGAACCCTGATCTTATCTAAGGAATCACAAATATACACCATAAACCACAAAGATCAATGATATTTACACTTCTAATCAATGAATTAATCAAAATCATAAAGATACCATCAATATTTAGGCAAAACACCAAAACTAAGATTCAAAGAATTCACAAAGGACCCTCCTTCTAGCACCAATGAAAAATACCTTGTTGATGCCTCTAAATGCACCACATGTGTTCTTAGTTTCAAATAACACTTCTCATTTTACAATTCAAGAATTTAGAGCATGAGTAACAGGTTATGGAAACTTGATGTCACCTATGGTGAAATAGTGATAGAGATATGTATTGGTGTTTCACAAATTTATAATGAGTGGTGGTTGGGATCCATCATGGTCCATTATTTGTGAATTTTAAATAATATATGTTAATTCTTAGTGAATTATAGTCCAAATTTAAGCTACAAACTAATCTAGGTGGATATTTAGAATGAAGTTTAAACTACAGTGATCTGGTGTAAAAAAGGGAGCAAAGCGAAGGGTAAGGTAGAAAAGAGAATGAGTGATTGCCAATATTAGTTTCAAATATCATGACAAAGCATCAATTTCAACTAAGTATTCATTCAAACCAATATATAATGTAAAATTTCCTAAGCTCAGATTTCACTATATAGTAGGAAAACTTCAAAGGATAATGTAAAGAATCACAAGTAAGATCCAGCTCTACTTTTAAAGATTTACTACTATAATCAAATATCATTTACACATCTTAATATAGATCAAAATGAAGTGAATAAAAACCTAATATCCTCCAACTAATCTAGCATATGCACAAATTAGAAACCCTATGATTAGAAAATGCAACCCTGAATTCAAAGAAACTATTCAAATTCAAGACATAAAACTAGTAATTGAGAGAAAGTTATGTTAGAAATTGACATATCAAATATGGATGATCTTTACAAAACTCCTTGATTATATTAATTTCTTGAAGTGTAAAAAATTTTCTCAAAAATTCTCTCCCCTTGAAGATGGTGATACATGCCTTTTTATAGAAAGATTAGGTAGTATACTAGTCAGTTACAATATACAGGGGTACAAAAGATAAGGACAATTGTCTTTCCTTAAAAAGTTCTAAAAGACACTTGTCTTTCAAAATTAATCTGACCTAGGGTCAATATGCTAAAAAGCTATAATATGCCTTATAAAAGAATATTCTTATTTTAAATATTACAAAGTTTTTACAAAAAAGGAATATTTAGCTAGTTGGTGGGCCCATTGCCCTTGAACTCTATTGTTGATCCCATCATAACTCCATTACCTTCTGATGTTGATTTTTGATAATATCAAGGTCCAAAGATAGTTTCATGAGGTATATTTCTTATTGATCGGCCAAGTCATTCAAATCCCTATCATCTCTAGCCATAGCCACCTTTATGCTCTTAGACTTTGTAATCTTCTCCTCAACATTAAAGATCATGTTAAAAATTCTTTTGTTGTCCCTACTAGATTAGCCTTGGATTTTGCTCTTGATTGACTGCATGACCAAGGTGACCCTGTGTTTGAATTTAGCTTCATCAATGACTCCAAGGGAATTAATCTTGGTAGGATTAACCAGCATGGAACCCAAGAGCTGATCAATCCTAGTGATCAATTCTTTGTCATCTGTTAGGAGCTTGTCCAAATTTCTTGTCCACACACTTAGGCCTTGTATTTTATCTAATATTATCCATAATATGGTATTTAGATGGACCAAGCTGATATATTTCAACTTAAGAATCTTGTTCCCAATCTATATGTTGATGAGATCCCTTAGCTTGGTCTCTGCCTCTTTCCACTTTGCTATCATTTCTTTGGCTACTTGGCTTTGCTCACTTATTACATCTTTCCTTACATTCATGGACCGCATAGATATAAACATATCAAATAATGAGGCTTCAAACATATCCAAAATGGCATCAATCCCAAACAAAATTGCTTGTGTCTCAAGGTTCTCTTTCTCCTTCTCCAAATTATGGATTCTCTACTTCATTCCCCTGATTCCAGCTTTAACCTAAGCTAATTAGGCATCAAGTAAAATTTTAAAATCCTCCTCATGAATAGGATGATCTCCTAGTTTTCACCCTTCAATAGTGGTTAGGCCAATAAAAGGTTCCACCTTATGAAAGGTGAACTCTTTAGTTCCCACCATGGACTTCTTGGTGGTGACCTTTTCCAATCCAACTATCTCTAGATTAAATTGGATAGTGGTGATTGGTTTTGTGAACTTGGAAGGTTTTGGGACCTCAATTCCAAAGCTATTGGATGCTCCCAAAGCATCCATCTTCTTACTTTTTATCCCCCTAGTGGCCACTCTCCTTATTTTTAATTCTTCTATCATCACAACTTTGATCCATAGCTTGATGTCATCATGCACTTCTATGTCACTTGCCTTTGTCAGTACCCATGAGTGGGAGAGAGATGGTATATTTTGTAATTTACCATAGATGAACCAATCAAGAATGATTGGTCCATGGATGGGTAACTCATCATTGAATAGATTGACTTCATTGGTAGGGTGAATGAGGGTCAATCTTGGCTTCTTCTTTGGTCCAACAAGGATCAATGCAAGTTCTACCTTCCTCTTCTCTTGGGGTGCCACTAGGACTATGTCAAGAGCAAGATCTTTTTATTTCTCCTCCTCAGGTCCCTTAGCTTGGACTTGGGCCTCCTCAATTTGTCTTTCTTCCCCATCAAAATCATATGCCTTCACAAGTTCCTTGAGGGCACCATCAAGTGTCTCATCTGGCCCTAAGGTAATTATGTCGAAATAATCAATTGGTGAATGGTGTCTTTGGGGTAGTGTTGAAGATGAGGTCCTCTCTCTAGGTATCTCTTCTAGCTTATCCTTATCATGGCCTTGTTCATCTAGGCCTTTCATAATTTATCTTTAAGGTAGTGTTTGTTATGCTTGAGGCTGCTCTTGAGGTGGTCTGGAAGATGAGGGCAATAAATGATATTGGAGAGGATGCATTTGTCACACCTCCCCTGCTAGTTTGTCTTCAATTGTCAACCTATTCTCTAGTTGAATGTTATGACCTTTGATCCTAGCCAACACCTCTTTATAGTTCTTAGCCTTGATGTAAATGGTGTTATGAACACTAATATTATGCATATACTTAGGCTTGGGTAGCTTCTTCTCCTTTAAATGATTACTTACTATATTCTTTGGATCCCACATTTTGATTTCTTCCAATTGAAACCCAAATGAGTTTTTGTGCTTGGACATGGTATCAACTTATTTCTAATCTTTTAGTATAGTCCTTAATATATTGAAAGGAAGGAGTGGAGAAGATCCTTCTTCTTCTCTTTACAAATTTCATCAATGCCATAGATGAGCTGGGAAGTAATTTCTTGCTTAGCTAGCTTTTTAGGAACATACATTGGCAATTTGTAGGGCTAGGACATGATCCCCTCAATCCTAATAATTGTACATTCAAGGTAGAACCAAATGCCACCCATCATTTATACATACTTATTAATCATTGGATGGACCCTAGGAATAGGAACACTTGTAATAGCCTCCACTATGGATGGTCAGACATAGTCACAAATAAACTGCATATGGTTCATGTACTTAAATATGTGTAATTTGGAATAGTGGTGGGAAATGGTAGTTTTGCCTTGAAGAGACCAATTTCTAATCCCTAAGAAGTTGATGGAGGCAATTAGGGCATCTAGTAGGTATGAAATCATAAAAAATTATTTAATTATCTTTATTTTGATAGCATTGAACTGCTTAGTGAGGAAGACACTGATCAAATCTCCAATTATAGGGGTGAGTTTCTTCTCCACCATGAAATGAACATAATGGACCCAAATTTTATTTACATAGGTAGTTGAGGGGGATCCCATTGCTCAATTTAACAAGGTCATGATTACCTTGATGGCCTCCCTAAATTGGAATATTGGGATCTTATCCTTAAAGTCTCTAAAGATATGGAGTCCTTGGTGTAACCAAGGTCTGAGGATAATGTCCAAGTCATGTTTAGAGGTCCATCCTTTGATTTTAGACAAGTTTACATGGGGGATTGGGAGCTTATAGTATTTATCAAAGGCCACAAGGGAAATATAATCTATCTTTTTATAATTCCCTTTTTGGATGATCTAATCATTATCTACCCTATAATCAACAAAGATAGGAATAAGGACATATATATAATGTAGTACCTCAATTTTTGCGGTGGCATAGTGAAGGCCAGTCATCTGAACAGTGACCAAGTCATAATGCATCTGGCTTACTATGGGAATTATTTGATCCTCCTTTATGATGAGCTTAAACTCTTCCACCATGAAGAAGAGTTCATACCAATTCCTAATGCCTAGGTAATTTAGGGCCACAATGTCTAATTTAGTGTCTTTGAAGATCCATCCCTCATTATTTGTTCATAGATAGAGGTTGGTTTCCTCCTTCAACTACTACCTACAAGCTACCATGATCTCTATTTCTACAAATTTCTCACCTCAAATATAAAATGATCTCTATGAATGCTCTTTTGCACTCAAAAACACAATTAGGCTTCTTTTGGATCTAATTATAATCAATTGGGTTTGCTTGGGTCACTTTTATGTAGTGTTTAGGGTTTTAGAGATTTAATGGTTGGATGTATCCAAACTCTGGCTTATACATGCCTTGGATTTGATTTGGACCTTTGTCTTTATACTTTTACATTCTTGAGCCCACAAGATCTCTTATTTTATCATTTTCTACTTATGTGGCACTTATATGGCAATGATCTAGACCTTTCATGACATTTTTCATAAATGCATTTTGAGCACTAGCCATTGGCATTTAAAATGCCTCCTTTTATTTCATACCATTGGATGAGGATCCTACAAGTGATCATGAACCATTGATCATGATTCATTTCTTTATTTGTGATTGTCTCTCTTCTAGACTTAGCCTCATGGTTGTGCCACTTGGCATCTTTACATGCCTTCTCATGTTTTATATCCCATCTCAGTAATTTATTGAATTAGCATTGACCACATGGTGAGCTTGTAAGCCTTTGAAAAGTCTTTAGTGTTTTTGCACCATTGGATCATGAAATGCAATGGAGAAAAAACCATTAGATCATCTATCAAGCCTACTTCGAATGTGATTTTACCATGCATCGAGCCTGTGGCCTCTTCGACCTTCATTGAAAATATATTTGGGGTCCTCGCATCATTGGATCATCTTCCCATGATGAATCATGAACCATTGATCTATAAAAGATGCCCAAGCTTTAAGTTATCATATTATTAAGGTGGGACTTAGGCTTAAACTCCAGAGGCTAAAGTTTATTTTATGTTTATTAAACATGGAATAAACCTTAGGCTAAGAAATTTATGCCTAAGTTTTCTAAATTCATACAAAAAGGGCCATGGTTAAATATTTTAGGCTAAAGTTTACATTGTGTTTAATAACACCATGTATACTTTGGGATAAAATATTTATGACAATCCTATAAAACATGTTCAAAGGGGTTCAAAATGATATAGTGGTCTAATAACAAATAGGATTTTATTGCATTGACAAACACATTAAAACCTTTAGTTAGAAATATTTGATCTAAGCTATACGTTATAAAGATCCTTTTTAGAATAAGACTTAGTGTAAGCCTTTAGTCTAAGTTTCATGGCATTTAAACCAAATGCAATGGGGACCTTAAATTATAGACCTAGACTAAGTTTTATTTTTCATATATTTAGACCATATGACCATTTCCATATTGTATTTTAACCCTAAGAAAAATAATCCATTAGCTTAAATTTGACAGTCTCATGGATGTCAAATATGTCTTTGCAGACATTGAATGATGGTCGCATAAACATCAATTTTAAGCTAGTAAAGATTTTAATTTGATGGGTTTAAATTTAACAGTCGCATGGATGTAAAATACATCTTCATGGAAATCAAATGATGGTCACACAAACATCAATTTTAAGCTTGTCAAATTCCTATGACTCAATGTAAGAATGCCACTTGGCACCTCCATGGGGCTTCTCAAGACCTTGGATTTAATTCACTTTGTTGGATCAAGATCTATGAACAAGTGAGAGCCATAAGATCATGATTCGTGAGCTTGCTCATGATTGGTTCCTATATCAAGCAGACCCCTTTACTTTTAATCCTCCAATGTAAGAGCACCATATGTCAATCATGCAAGCCTTTTGTAACCTTTTAACATTTCAACTATGCTTCACTCCATCTGATCAGGTCTTCATAATGAAGCAAAAACAATTAGATGAAGGCTAAGGGTGTAGTTTTATCAGGGCTTTCACACTATTGGATCCTTTTCCCATGATGAAATACATATCATCAGATCTTCTGAGATGCATGTTGTTTAAGTCTTCATTTGTGCCTTCCTCGATCCATTGGATCAAATACCATGATAAAGTGAGGGTCATTAGATCCTACAAGATGCAAACAAGTTATGTTAGGACCTATAGTGATATAAAAGACTTAAGATAAGGTATTAAGGCTAAGGTCTTGTTCATATTAATAAATACAATGGGGCCTTTAGGATTAAAATGTTAGGCTAAGGTATAAATAGAAGGGGCCAAGCTAGGAAATATTACAAAGACCCTGTAAACTAATATTAGTTAGGCACACAAGGAACTTAAAAGGGGGAAACAATAAAGGGGACCAAGAATTTTTTAGACTAATATTTATTCATGTTAAAAACACAACTAAGTTTAAAACATGAATTCTAACTTAAGTCAAAAAAAAGGATTTTTAAAAGGTTCACACCAATTTAGTTCCTGCCAATATTTAAATTTGAACTGAGGGTTTTGCCATGGTTTTGGAACATGAACTTCTTAGTAAAATACACCATGGAACCTGTAACTAAAATAGATAAAGACCATTTATCAGCACTGTTAATCAAAATTAAAACAAAACATAATAAGTAATCTTGCTTTTGGAAAAGTGGATGATCTTCAAATTCTACAAATGATCTTATCATGTCATATTCTCATGCTTAGTTTTTAGGGTTTCTCAAGGGCCCCAATTTTCAAAAAATAGGGGTATGTTAACCTCAACATATACCCCCTATTTTTAGGTGAGTTATGAATCCTACACAATATCTTGGCCCAAAGGAAGAATTTTGTGAGAGACAAATATATAAATCTGAATAGTAATGATAACTTAGAGGAACATGGTATCATCTCTTATAAACTTATAAAAATATTTTTTTAAGATGCATGTAAAAATAGGCATACATAGTGACATTGTCAAGATATATGCTATAAATTAAGCACATAGATAAGTGATCATATATTAAAGATAACTGAAAATAATTTGAACAAATCAAAAAGGATGCATGATATCCATTATGGCATCAAAAACTAAGCAAATAAGCGTCATGGCCATGAGCACACATATAAAGAGTTTATGTAAAGAACACAAAATATGAAATCAAATGCCATGGGGCCACATACAAAGGACATATTCAAATTTCACTCGTGCACACATAAATATTTACAATTAAAGATTTGAGCCATAAACAAGGACATGTTCAAATGTTCATAGTCTAAACAAGATGAATACACACAAAACATGAAACAAGGAAACAAAAATGAAAAGCATGCATGACTAAGAAAATTTGATCTACATAATAAATTTGTAAAATTAGTATACTTATCAACTCGAGTATGCATTAATATATCAATGTGAAAATAAGTGAGAAAATAATCATGCAATGTGATGTAATGAAATAGGAACATTAGGGATAGTCAAAAATAAAGATAAAACCTATGTAAGAAGATGCCCCAATTTAACTTGTTGTGAAATAGACAATTTTTAAAGAGATTGTGACTAGCTTGAATATGGAAATGTAGATCTTATGTTCACTATACAAGTCCACAAGAATTAGACAAGAACATGATGCATTAATATCTGACTAGAGAAATTTTGTCTGTGAATTTTTTTAGGCCTAAGATAGTACCGCCCACTACAATTGAATCTAGAAATGACAACTTGTATGTTAAAAATGTCACTCAAGTAAACTTGTGAATAATCTTTGATATGAAACTTGATGTATAAATATAATTAATAATTGATCACAAATTAACTGATGTAAATAAACTACATAAATTAAGAATAGGTCCTGATTTTTAAAATTATATGAAATATTCTATTTATTTTGTATTTTTTTAATATATGAAATCATGAAAATGGAAATTATACTAACTGATGAGTCCCACAAGAGCCTCACAATTAATAGTTCATAGGTCTAATAGATAAATTATGATCTCTCACAAATGGAGAGTGTCATACCACTATGAAGTAACTAATCTCAACTTGAAATCTAAAAACTGACATGATTCCATACCATTAATATCACTTTCATGATGATAAATTGTAATATTCTACATATTTTATGTAGCATGATGAACTATATGGTTATATGAGACCCATCGTAGTGTGATATCTTTGACCTGGTGTCTTATGTAGAACACTCCTAATTTCTTGTGATGTCAATTTATAAGTGGAGGATGAGCTTGTGAATTTGTAACAAAAAACTAATTAAGTGGCCTTTTAAAGATAGGTCTCGTTGGAAGGGTTTCTAATTTCTATTGGATTTTATAGTAGGTTGAGCCACTTAATGTTGTTTAATTGAAACCTATTGTGTAGGACCAATGATATTTTGTTGGAGAGGGTATTTAAATGGAATAAAATGAATAGTGATAACCTCATTATAAAATATGTACTTTAACCATATATGAACTATGGAAGGTATTGTGTAAAGTTATTGAATTCAAGGACATCACAATAACATATTGAATACTACTACACTAGATAGTATCACAAACCTGGTGGCCACATGTGTTGGACCAACCTATATTGGTAAGGTGATCTTACTAATAGAACTTTGATTTTGACCATTGAACTATTTAATTAATATTATTGAAGGAGAGATATACTTATCTATATACCCAAGATGTGAGATAAGTGTGATGGTGCACATATTTACACATGATCTAGTATCAACCATGACACTCTATATAGGTTGGTGATCAATATAAGCTCTATTGAATGAAGAGTACAATTTAGAGTCATATTCAAGAATATCATTCTCTTAAAAATTTGATGAGTGACCTAGATGGAACTAAAATAATATATATACCAATTTCCATTCAAGGGATGGAGTGCCTATGTATGATAAAAAACTAGTGGAGGGTATGAATTTTATGTGTAATTCACCCTAGATGTATATGTTATCTCTTGACCTGTGTGCTTAGGATAATGATCATTACATATATTCATTATTTTATTCTCACTTGGTTGTGTCTTAGTGTTGTTAGTAATTTTTTTACAATAATGATGTTATCATATATCAAATATTTTGACTAAAAATAATACCTCAATTAGTAGTATGCATTGGTGCTTGATGATAATCATAAAAAACATTCTAATCAAATCCTTTTAGAAAAGGATTATTCATATCAATATATTTAATTTTAGTGAGTGATATGATGTTGAATGTCATTAAATTTTTTAAAACCTTGAAAGGATCTTCTAGTAATTTAGTAAACTATCTCCTTGGAGGGTCTAATAATATGTGGAGTAGGTTATGAGACTACATTCACTATTTTTTCATCAATATTTTTCTCATTTTGTCTCACCATTTAAGGTGTATTACTCAAATTATTTACATGAAAATTATAAATGAGGTTCATTTATTACTTGAGCTTATTCATTTTTATCAACTTGACCTCTCTTTCCTTCACTATGTGACATAAATCTGTGAGTGAAGGAAAATTCTTGAACATGATGGATTCATGAAGGTGGAAGAAAACATTTCTTGAATATAGCTTGAAACTATTTATCCACTATAGGATTTGTCATTTTAGATAACATGGATTTATACCTTAAAACATATTTTGTGATAGGCTCATTGGATTCTTGCTTGAGTCGAGCAATCTAAGCATAGTACATCTTCTCACTTATGTTGATTAATAAGTGTGTGAGAAAAAAAATTGTTATCAAATTATATGCATTGATTGACTGATCCAATAAATCATGGAACCATATAATATCATGTTTGTTTAAAATTTAGGAAAATAAATTAGTCAATGACCTATCATTGTATGTATAATCCAAACATGCTACATGAAAATATCTCAAGTGATACTCAAGGTTTCAACCTACAATGTAAGCTTAGGTGTCACAAAATAAACTTGTAATGGATATGCTAAAGTGTATTGAACCAATGGAGTATGCAATAGGGCATGTGAATCAAGTGTATGATTAGAATTCTAATCATTTTGCTCCAATTGAAACACATTATTTTTAAAAGCTAAAATAGTCTACATAAGGAATTGTGCATTAAGAATATAGAGTGAGCTAACTAATGGTTTTATCTCTAATGACTGAGTATCAATTAGCATGTCAATATTTTAAAATCATTAGGTTTCTCCCATATTAAATGATAGTATAAATAATGTATAAAAAGGTAACTAAGCCATATTTTTAGAAGTATCAGAGGTATTAACCATGCATGCACTTTTTATGTCCAAAATAGTTTTCAAAATTATATTATAATCATGAGGTTGTTCATAGATTATTTCTCGATTTTTTTAATAACTTATAATTTTTTAAACTCTAGTTGTTCCTCACCTATAGGTGGAAGTACATCTTGGTGTTCATATTAAGAATCAATGTTGTCTTGATTATACGATTCATGCTTCGAAGTATTGTCATGCACTTATACATATTCATTTTTTTACATTGAGATCTAAATGTCCTAATTTGTCCTTATTTTTATCCATGTTATGTGCTTTTTTATAATAAATTTGAGTATGCTCAACTTGGTACTACTTAATTTAGCACTTTATCTAGGAGAGGTATAATAACATTTCTTAGATTGCATAAGATATGGAATATAAAACTGGAATATTTACTCTAACAACTAATTCACCAAATATGAAAACCCTGATACAAATATTGGAACCAATGAAAAGAAGGAGATAAACCCTAGTAACATGTATGGTTAGGCTTTATAAATATTTAATCAATATTCGATTTCACAAATATGTTTTATAAAATTTGACATTAAGAGATTTCTAACCAAAATAAGATAAAATGTTGAGTAAAATTAAAATGATATAGATACACAATAAATGAAAGAAACTAATTTGGAACTTTTAAAATTATAAATATGTTAAATGAGGAAAATATCAAAGAAATACAACCTAGTTAGAAATCTAATAGTGCAATACTAAGACAAAAAGTATAAATTTTACTGTGTGACTAAGTGATGAAATTGTGATTAGGAATAAGGCTTTTATTTCTCTCTAGGCAAGGATGATGTAATAAGATAGGGTTGTAGTGCATTGGTATCCTTAGGGCACGTGGGTATCCTATGGGGATTTTATCTTATAACTAATATGACATGTTCACTTACACTTGTATGTCTTGTTTGACTATATGTGCACTCTCAATCTATTGTGGAATCTACTATGTACTTTATTATTCACTAAAACCTTCTTTTAATGACACAAGAGGATGAATTTAATAATGAGGTAAAAATATTTTAGCAATTTAATTTTTTCTTAACCTCAACACCCCTTATTTTCAACATTGTCTACATATCAATACTCTAAATATGGATCAAAATCTGTGTGGTTATCCCATATTATGGTGGTGTGTGTTAAATACTAATGTAATTATAAATGCTTGTGTAATTAAGTTATTAAATAATAACCTATGACCTTTAAGATGTATGCAGACTTAGATTAGGGATACTAGGGCTTTAAGGACTCTATATATTAGAAAAAATAGATGATTTTCTCTTAATTTTCAATTAGATGTTATAGCGTTTTTCCATTTGTGAGTCTATTTTGTGTAAAATGGCTTGAAAATGTGGATTTATAGTGATCATTTAGGAATTCATTCAAATGGGGCTTGCTAAACATGTATGACAACCCTTTTGGTTAATTTGAATTTGAGAAACTAGTTGTTATTTTGCATGAGGATAAGATCAGTGGAATAGTTCACTATCAGTGGGTTAGATAGTCCACAGAGGGAAACCTTATTTGAGTATCATATAAAACAAATCTATAAGTATGGATTAGTCAGAGGATAATCTTGAGCTTTTTAGAATGAGAAATAGGGACATTTTGTGATCATTAATTATTTGTAAGAATGGGTCATTTTCATAGAAGTGAAGGAATGGAAATAAAAAGACCATGGAATGAGGCATGAGCTAAGTGTGTATAAGGAGTGGTCACAAGTGATTTTTTTAGCTTAAGTTTGAATGTATGTCTCTATAACTAATGAACGAGCAAGTATATTGGATATCTCACACAATCATTCGAACCCTTGCCTAAATCACCCTTATACCTTGTTTTTTTATTGTATTATAATCATAGTCAATAACATTTCTTGATTCATATTACATTATATTCCTCTAAGTTGTAGTGCTAGACTAAGTGGTATTTCTATTTCACATATGTAGATTCATTTAGTTTCTTTTCCAATGGAAAATAATGATGTTTTCTCTTAAACTAATAATTCTACTATTCAAATTCATTGGTATCTTACAAATGAATTTCACATCTAAATTGATAATTAAATTAATGAAAAATACTATAATTTACATAATTAAAATGAAACTCATATTGATCCACATGATCCTAATGAAATGGATCAAAATCAAGTGCAAGAATTATCTGAATCTCATCAAGATCTTCAAGAGAACCATAATGAGGTGAATAACATCATTAGTATCATTTTAGCATTAAAATATAATAATCAAGATAAAAAATTAGCCACATATATACCACAAAAGTTTCCTTTTTGGATGGTCAAAACCCTTGCTTTCAATGTTGCTACTTCTATTGTTACATCTTTTCCTATTTGTATGCCTCTGGTTACTCCTATGTCATCACCTTTTATTATGGCAACTTCACTTGATTTCCAAAATGTATATATGCATATTCCTACTCATGCTACTCATAATCCTACAATTACCTATACAAATTATACTCTTGATCATGCACTTCATTCCTTAAATTTTAAGTGATCTCATATTGAGTAAATTATCTCTCATGCTAGTCCCTCAATGGACACATGTTCTTTTTTACATAAGCCTTTGACACCCAAAATTTCATCTTATACATTACCAATTGGATTTTTGGCCCCAAATATTCCTTTATATTAAGTAAAATTGATCCTAAACAACAATTTCATTCATTTCATGTAGCTTGTATGAACTATGTAGATAACAACAAATAGTTAATAAAACTCTTTCCAAGAAGTCTCAAATAATATGATTTTAGATGATTCTATGATATTCCTCTTCAATAAGTAAAATATTTAAACCATTTGTAAAATTAGTTTTTAATACACTTTTCTATCAACATTGGTGAACATTTATCATATGCTCAAATTAAAAAACTCAAACAAGAGTATATCAAAATAGTTAGTGAATATGTGTTACAATACAAAACTATGCTAGTATAAATGACAAATCAAATGGTTGATAATGAGCTCCAAGATATATTTGACTCAATTTTTTCTATCTCCACTTCAAGATTCAATTACATTTGACAATTTTAAATATTTCAATGAATTATGCCATATACTCAAAGAGATTGAGGTCAAATTTATTACTTTGAACAAGCTTAAGTATACTTCAAGTGTTCTTTCTAATTCAAATGTCAAATTTCAAAGCAAGCCAGATTATAAGAGAAAACTAAATGAAATAAAGAATAAAACTAATATTACAATTAATTCTATCTAACAACCAACATAAAATCTTCAATTACATTCTCCATAAAGAAGGAAATTCTCAAGAATATCATCACCTCCTCATGTATTTTTACAAAAGTTACTTGAATGCAATTTCATCACTCTTATTCTACCAATTGAAGTGGACATGTCTAGACCACGATATAAAATATTTTATAGAAATTAATATTGTGACTACCATAAATGTATTGGGAATTATACAAATAGATGTTTCAAACTTAAGCATAAGATTCAATTTCTCATTGATGATAATATTGTTGACATTGGCACACCTACTAAAGAGGCTAAGACAAGATAAAATGATAATGCAATTCTCAAAATTTATAAAATCCTTTTCCAAATCATGAATAAAATAAAAAATATAATTATAAATTACATTAAATTCATATAATTCTCATTCTACATATGGACATCCACTTGATAGCATCATTGGTACAACTACAAGGAATAAAGTATCGCGTCTTATGATCACATTTGATGATAGTGAAGTTGTTGATGGTGATTACAATATGCATGCACTTTAATTTCAAAAATATTTTGACATAAAATCCATACATATTGTAATGATAGACAATAGATCAATTGAAAATGTGTACACCATAACACTCCTTTACTATATTGGTTATACAATGCAATATTTACAAGATACTTCTAGAGATATCTAAGCATTTGATGGTCATACATAGGATACTCTTGGGAACATAATGATACCTTTACAATTGGGTCTTTGATATGTTATTAGGACTCCCTTGGATACAAAATATTAGTGCATTACCTTCTACAGTGCATAAATGTCTCAAATATATTCAAGAAGATCAAGTGATAAAATTTCCAAGAAACCAATATGAATATCCTTTGGAACAAATGATGGTTACTTATCCTATATAATATTTTATTATCATAATCATTAATCAACATAGTAATTAAATTGTCTTAATAATTAGTCAAGATAAAGATATACATATTCCAAAGCATACTGCCAAATTAATTTCTTCATATGTTTATGAGAAAGAACATATTACAACATCGATCTCTCCATTTATTTATTAGCCTAATATACCAACACATAGCATATTCAATTAGTTCCAAATAGCATGGTATATTCTCTTAAGAATAAAATGACACATAAAAATAGGTCTTCACCTCCTAAGGTGCCATAGGTTACTTAGAGAGTTTCACCATATGTACAAGTTATTACATCTTCTCCTATGACAAATGAAGATATGAGTTTACATGGGAATATGTGAAGTGATTCAAAGGGTTATATTATAGAATATGATAAAAAATTTATTTAGATTCATCTATAGTTACCACTTATTCTTCAAAAAAATCACTTCTTCATAAAGTGTAGTTGGGTATACATATGTGTATCCTCTTGGTGATATCCTTGGTTGGATAGAACCTTCTACTTCCTCCCAATCTATCACTTGGGCTAAGGTTCTCAATTGGTCATCTGAATAATTTATTTATACATATATTTCTTTATTTTACTCCATTACTACTTATTCTATCCCTTATCTATCCATTCTTCTAACTCTATTTTTTTCCTTCTCAAATGAATTTGAACAATTTAAAATAATTATAGCTATGACACTAGACTTTCTCACTATTGTGTACTACCATACTATGGATTTCATTACAATTCCATGATCACATCTCCCTATTTTCAATGAGTATTATTTACATTACTAATTAACTTAATCATTTTTTCTACATTGTTATTACTCATTTATACATACATTAGGGTCACGTTGCTTGCCTTCTTATTGAGTATTATTTGAATCCCTCCCACTTCCTTTATTTTCAAAGCCTTGATTCTTAGATATTTTTACATATTTTCAAATAAAATATTTAAAAATATATATAAATATTTCAAAACTTTCAAAATTTCTAAAAGCTTTCATATATTCCTAAAAAAAAATTGAAATCTTTTCAAAAATTAAAAATCAAGAACTACAAGCATTTTTTAAATATTGTTAGTTTACTTATTTCCATATGTTATTTATTATATGTTAGGTAGATAATTTTTTTAGTTTTAAATAAAAATTGATTTTAATGAGGTATTTGAGTGTGATACAAGACATAATTTCACATGGTTCTTTAAGATCAGGCTTCCCTTATAACCCAACAACCTTGCTAAGTTAGGGGCACCTCTCCGTTCTTTATGACCAATTTAGTAGATTGTATCTATTCATAAAATATAAACCATATTGAGATACATATCATAATTTTATTTTTTTAATAATTCATAATTTAAATTTTTTTACATGAAAATTCTATTTGCTAATAATGGCATGGATCCATATGATGGATGTAGACTAGTTTCATTTGTTATATGTTTCTTTATCACTTTACTTCATGATATGTTATAAGTTTTTTTATTATTGAGTGTCACCTTTGGCCTTATATTTAAAAATTATTGATTTTATGACATAATTATGCCATTTTTTTTTGGCCCTTGGCCTTGTGTGTTTATGTGCCATTTATATGCCCCTTGTATGTGGCCTTTGGCCTTAGGTGTGACATTATATGCAAAATATGTGACATTGTATGACATTACTTGAATGATAATTCATTGTTAATTTAGTACCATGATTCATATCATCTATTACTTATATATGCTATTATTACTTTATTTTCATGATGCACATCATGCTTGAGTACTTTAATATTATATCTATCTAACACATGTTTCATATACAAATAAATTTTATATTCAATATTATGATGAAATCTAATTCAATTGGTCAAATTGATTCTACATGGTTATATATTTCATCCTTTGGCATAGTTTGGTCTAATTTCATTCTCTTCATGGATGAAATTGTCTAGCAAGTGCAACTCGATAGATCCAATCAGATACCTAGAGTCATCCAACCTCAATTTAACCCATTTAACCACCTTAACCAAACCAACTAGATCAACCAAAATAATAGACCATCCTTCACATCATTTCTTCTTCAATTTTCTAAGCCCGAACTTGAAAAGTTGAGTGCACAAAGGTTAGCATGTATCTTTTCATGTGCACAATACCTTTCCTATGTTTTTAAAGCCAACTTGGATTGCAAATAAATTAAATACCAAAAGATAAAATTTATAAAACTCAAGGATTAGAATATATTTTAAATAGATAAAATTTATCAATTAAATAATTAAATAATTTTATTATTTAAAAATTCAATTAAGGTTAGATAAATTTTAAATCAGTTTCACAAGTAAAATTTGCTAAGAAACTTTTCAACATATTAAAACCATTTCAAAATGATAGGTTCATTTTCTAATTAATCTTTCATAAAATTTATCTAATACTAAAATATTATTCTCTCTAGCTTAAAATTTTCATATAAGCAATCATAATAATTTATTACTTCTCCCATGAATTAATTTAATTTAGAGTAAAGATAATGTTTTGAAACTGATATTTTTCATAGTGGCAATTTATTTTTTTGATTCCTAGATAAAATATATAAGTGAATATTTTTTTTTATAGTAATAATAATAATAAATCAAAATCAATTACTTAATTTGATATCCATTTCAAGTAATTAACTAGACGTTTCTCTAACCTTTTCTTAGCCTAGAATAAATGAAATGTGGCTAGTGTTTTGAATCAATTGTTATTTGATTTATTGTGTTTAATCATAATAAATCTGTTTGGTAACTATTATACTCTTTTTCTATCCTTACAAATACTTTTTAAATCCCTAATCTAGATTAAGGGCATTTAACCTAACTTTTTTTTATATTGCTTTAGTAGCTTCTAGTTAGCTCTAAAAATGTTATCAGTTAAAATCAAGAGTAGGGAAAACTCTTGTTATATTTATGTAAAATTTAGGTAGTATAGGAAACCTTATTTTGAATATAAAGGTGTCTTGTATTAACCCTTGATATCATCTAACTGTATGTGGCCCAGTTATTACCATTGAGTTACCTACAAGGGTAAATGTGAAAGTGTTAGTTGCAAAGCTAAGTAATAAAGGTCGGTTGCCTTTGTAACAGATCTAAAAAACATATTAGTAATGAGTGAACTAAAACCAACCCTAATTCTATATTATACAGTGGTCATATTAGATATTTAGGCATCTCTAAAAGTGAGTAAAGACACTAATTATTAACCAATAGAGCACTTTTCTTCAAGCACGATATCGACTCACTAGAAATATGGTGTCCTTCTTTATGCATTAATCATTCTTTATTGTCTGATAACCTTTTATAATATAAGGATAAATAAATATATGGATTTAATTATTTATCTTGGTAGCAATTAGATTTTTTTATATGTTTAGTTAACTTGGAAACATGGCTTAATCCTATTAGGTCTTGGTCATTGATGAAAACACTCTTGAGATTTAGAGCTACTTTGAGTAGTGTGAGGTTTTACATAGTTGGTAATAATTATCTAATAAATAAAAAATAATGTAGGTTCCTTTATATCTTCTATTGAAAATCATTTGTATTATTTTAGGACAATAATTTTATGTTAGCACATTGAACTTACAATGTTGAATTATCTTATGCTAAGGTTATTGAAAGCAATGATTTATGCTTCAAGTGTTCATGTTTTGATCTTATATAATCTTGTTTGTGTTAGGAGAGATTTTATTCCTTGATTGTCTTATATTTTCAACCCATTTCAATGATGAAGTCTCATGGAGGAAACCTTTCATAATTTCAAGTGAAGAACTACATCTGACCTTGACTCCAAGGAGTAAATATATAAGTTGCCCAAAATGTGGGGGCACTGCATCCTAAGTCAAACCTTACATTAGGGATTCCTCATTGCTTATCCTCATGTGGGGTTTTGAATATTTTTTGAATCACTACTATCATAATTTAATAATATTAATATGGTTATTATATGTCTAGACATCTATTCTTATCACTATTATGTTGTAATTGTCAAACTAAGCAATATCCTATGACAATGCACAATCTGGGCCAAATTCACTAAAACATGCTAAATCATTTAAATTTGTCATGTACAGGTGTTGATTTAGGCTAATGTATCCTATTATTATTATTATTATTATTATTATTATTATTATCATCATCTTTTCTTAAATCACTTTGAATCAAATTACGACCATGTAAATGACACCTTAGACCACTGAATTCTTCTAATTCAGCAGTACACATCATTGCATGAGTTATTTTACATCCATAATACCTTAAATAGGGTATTTTCCCATATGTAACTAACACCTTTTGATTATACTCCAATAAAATTATGACTCGGTAAAATGACATTTTTGACCAAGTTGATTAAGCATGCAACAAATTTCCAAAGAACTACAAAAAATTAATCAATGTCACTTAAGTAAATTAAACTAAATCAAGAGCCTAAGTGAGAATTCCATGAAATTTGTTGAATATATATTTATTGGAAATTCATTGTTCAATTATGCTTCATCCCATGACATCATCAATGGGGTGGCATCCATAAACCATTAATAGGATAAATATCAAAATTAATCCCTCATATGCCTCATTAATGCCCCATTATTCTAAATATTAATGGGCATATTTATGGATTTTCCCTCCAAAATTAATTAAGTTCATGACCACACATCTTGATCTCAAAATAGATGGTAAAGTTTGATCCTGAACATTTTTAAAAAGCTATAAAAAGTGATCCAAGACCACCATTTTTAATCTTCAGATATGTAAACTTACTATGCAAAAATCGAAATATAAAAGCTTCACCTATTTGCACAAAATAAAAAAATCTTGTGAGCCTAAGCCATTGATACCCTACAAAATTATGGAAAAGCATAATATTGTTTATTGATGTAGACTTGGAGCACTAAATTCGAGGAAAAACATGCTTCTTGGTCACTCTTGGAAGGAGGGATGCTACTTGAAAGGTTTGATGGTATATTTCTTTCTTAAATAGCTCTTCGAATTCCTTAGCAACACCCCTTGAGGGAGTAGGCTTAGCACATTGTGTCCTCTATGCTTATTTTGGGTTTTACTCTATTAATGTGTGGATTAACTTGATTTGTAATCTTACTCTACATTTTGGCACACCCATTGGGATGGTACACCTCAAAAAATTATTTATACCTTATAATTTTTCATGTAGACCCTTTTTGGAGGCTATTTTGCGCTTCTTTTGCTCTCATTTTACATCATTGTGGCCTTTGAGAAAAATAGTGGAATCACTCTAGAAGTTAACAAAATTAACCTGGACATTGGTGAAAATGCCCTAAAGAATGATGAAATCACATCCATAAATAGTGAAATCATTTTATCTATTCTATATCCATCTATGTTTATAATAGAAATGGTGGGATCACTCTATCAATCAGTATGATTAAACTATAGAATGGTGAGATTTCCAATCAGAATAACGATATCATCATGGACTGGAAACTGACAGGTAACTACCATTTCTTTTATTTTTATCATTTGGATCACTTCAACATAAATGCCCTACATATTGGTAGAAATTCCCTACTAATTTGTTATATCACCCTATAATTGGTAGAATCATAAAACAATATCTTCTATGTCTCTATCTTTCATCAAAATTGAACTATAGAATGACAAGAATGCATTGAGGAATGGTGAAATCACATTGTGGAATGACAGGATCGACCTGCACATAAAAATAGAGACCTAAAACAACAAGCTATAATTTTATTTAGTAAATTCCACACCCTTATTTTAAAATTTTAACACCTTGTTTGTAGGATTTAAGCCTTTTAGTCTCTAATTCACAACAAATCAAAAGTAAACTTCATTTCACATCTGTTTTTGGTGCTTTAAAATAAACATAAATATTATAAAGTGATCTTAAGAGCTTTTTCTTTTCTTTTTATTGATTGAGTGTTTATTTATCAAAATGATCATTGCATATATGATCTCTACCCATCCCCTTTATGGAACATGGGTGATCAAAAATGCTCACTATTTTCATTTATTGCCTTATCCAAAGGCATGAAAGGAAAGTAGTTAAGTCCCTCCCTAAAATTTGATATATTTAGGTGACCTAAAAATGACCCTAAATTCCTTCCCATTTTTAATTTTTGCATCTTGTCTTGTGGGCGAGAGTTGAAATCCTCCCCATAGGTTCTCTAAGGAAGTATTGACCTGATAATTTATATCTTGGCATAATTTCAACCCCACTCCATGGTGGGGTATATAAATTGAGGGTGAGCCATTAGGACACTTTTTTTTAGTGGTTAAAACAAGATTCATTAGTGGTACTCAACCTCAAACCATATGGGAAACTCAAACATCGCACTACATTGAGTAATTGATGGATGTAGTGGTTATGAAAAAGACAAGACCTTTTCATAATAATTGAGTTGATGTGGATCCAAATGATGTGATTACATCTCTAGTGTTATCCACACTTGGGACCATTTAGATGTATGAAATTTTAATTTTAGATAAACCCCATTTGACACAAACATACTATTGATGTAGGGCGAGTATCCTAAAGTTCCATGTTGCCATACAAGCTCTTGAGAGAAGAGGGGGCCTAAAAACCCCACTTTTCATGCAATTTTACTTTTTGGATTAATAACTTAAAATCCTCTCAAGAGTAAGTATATAGATGGAATTTGATAGTATAATGCAACCTTTTTAGTTTTAGGATTAAGACATTACACTTAGGCATTTATGTTGATTTTTATTTTTACTTTCATGGTCTTTTTAAGTCTAAAACTATTTATGTGAAATCAAAACATGTTAAGAAACCAAACACTCTTTATACACCATATCATTTGGGCAAATAGGCATTATATTAACAAAATTAAAATCACTTCTTACCTTATTCAAATATTCATTCAAAACATTGTGTTTTTATTTTCTAAGCAACATTGTTATGTTGTACATTTGAGTCTAGACCACTCATCCACTTTGAAATATCTCAAGTCCTTCATTTTTGTCTAAATTTGAAATATTTCCTTTCTAAGTTATAATCCAAAATGCTATCAATTTACATTTCACACTTGTTTTGAGTAACTTGGCTATGATTTATCATTTGGATTAAATTTTTCTACCTAGACTCGTTCTCATTTTAATCTTATTGGGGATTTAAATTATCTTGTGTTCACTCATGCTCTAAGTTCCTAGACCATTTT
This sequence comes from Torreya grandis, assembly GCA_037957365.1. Lineage (NCBI taxonomy): Eukaryota > Viridiplantae > Streptophyta > Pinopsida > Cupressales > Taxaceae > Torreya > Torreya grandis. The sequence continues at coordinate 48,368 of JARHVA010004105.1, forward strand.
GCATTCATTTTCCATGTGGTGCCATTGTGTTTCCCATTTAGTTTTATCTTTATACTTAGGATTTCTTGTGTTAATTCACATTTTGGGCTTCTTATTTCACATTTTTATATCCTTGATCAGAAAGATCCTCTTTCATATTCTCTATTTGTGACTCAATATAGTTGTATCTATCTTTTTGCAGTATTGACATATTTTTTACCTAAATTTATTGTGCTAGTTTGAAATTTAGGTTCCAAAGTTATCTTACCCTCTTCTAAATTGAAAATTTCAACCAACCAAGTTTGATTAAATTTGTAACCACTTTCTTCTAATTATGTGGTACTACACCACTTCCTTTTATTATATTCTCATCTTACCTTATATTTTGTTTGAATAAATCCAAGCACCCTTTTTAAATGTTTTTAAACCACATTTCACATCTTAGAAAACATAGAAAAAAAACCTTTTTAAAGTATGACACAAAGGTATACTCATAGTGGGATTACTTACGGCCCTAGTTACAAGGAAAAACGTCATTATGATAGATAAGAAAAATGATGAAGGAGCATCACCTAATACATTGTACATATTGGTCAAGTATCATGTTTTGAGTTTTTAATAGGTTTTTAAGGTCATAATAAGTCTGTAGGAATTATTTGGAGGTGTTAGGAAGTTGAAAATTTTAAATTAAGGACCTTTTCACATTTTCTCACCAAAAGCTTGATTTGAAATTTCAATTTTGAATGTGAAGTCTAGGAGGCTTCAACCTTATCAAAATAAGTCTCCATGTCATATTTTTTGTGGTTAGGTTTCAATAATGGGTCAAGATTATTCAATACCCATATGACTCACATGATGAGTCATTTTTATGAATAGGGTAGTAGTTAGGCATTTTACAATGTACTAGGAGAAGTTACAAGTTAGTTAGATAGATATATGACAATAAAAGAAAGTTGTCAATGATTTTTTATAAGCAGTTAGAAGTGACTAGAGGTTTGTATTTGAAATAATAATGTATATAAAACCCAAGTAAAAATAATATAAATCTTTTTATATTTGAAAACAAGATATGGAACCCTATTTTTGTGTATAAGCAAATAAATGACTATATTACAAAGTAATGTTGTTTTGTGATCAATGAAGATTAACTCTATAGACCTTTTTTAATATGTATTCTATGTTATATTAAATTAAGTTTACTTTATGATAAGAGAGGGTTCATTGTCCAATATATTAAGAGAGTATTCTTAAGGTTGATGATTAGTTATTCTTACCCTATTTTTGAATTGTGTTCAAGTGTTCTAAAGGAAGATTGTGTGTGAACATTACACAAGAAACCTTGATAAGTAAGTTTTTATTTCATATTTGATGTTGGTAAACCTTATTTACATGAATTTGATTGATTCAAAGTAATTTCAATTATATTTGATATCTGTTTAGTGAATTAGTGACCTAATTCAAGTTTGTAGTTACTTGTGATCCTCATACAATCAATATAAGATGGATGGGAAGTGGTGAATTTGAGTTGTCAAGGAAATTTTAAATTATTTTGGAAGGTGTTTATTGATATTAATGAGTTTTATAAGCTCCCAAAAAGGTATAAAACCCTTAATTGGTCAAATCCCTCATTTTATTTCCTTTAGAAAAAACATAATCACACAACTTCACAATAGAACGTGATATAAAAACACAACAGTGGAGTCAACAAGACAAACTACCTTTTGCAAAAGGTGTCAAGGCATATCATAGATCTTAAACACCCTTCACATAGAGATTAATACCCTTTCCATGCTGAAAATGAATTATAATGTTTCCCAGGTCACACAATCAGTCTTAAACCCTGTTTCTAGGCTTTCCACACTAGAATGCATGTTGAAGGAGATTTAACCATTAAAACCCTTAAAAACTGGTGTAAAGAATGGTTTGAATTTCATTTAAATTAATTTCAGGGGTTAAATTTGGTTAGGTATGTTATAATATGGTTTTGTAAGGTCTAAGTGCCAACAGGGCATTAAAAAACCTAATAGGCCTAATTTGAGACCTAAAAGAGGCTAAAAAAGTGGTCTAGGGAATGAACTTGAGCATGAAACTTTTTGAAAATATGTAAGACCATAAATGGTATCTTAATATGAAATTATTTTTGAAATAAGGTTCTTTACAAATCCACAAAAAGAATAAAACTAAATAAAAAGGCTACTAGAATATGCATGTGGTACAGTAAGAAGGAAGATAGGTAATAGGAGTTTATTTGTGAAGTATGAAGATTGAGTGGGAGGACTAATAGAATATATTTGAGCATAATATGATGTGAAGTAACCTCTTAATTCCAAAATAATCCTATATTTTTTTTTAATCAAGTTATAAGGTGATGTCAAGATAAGTGTAAGAGCTAACATGACAGGAAGTTGTAATTAATGAATTCCCAATGTGGATGTAAGATGTGTATAGGGTAATTAAAGGTAGAGACAAAGACTTTTTGTAATCAAAGAGTCAAGAACTAAGCTAAAACAAAGTCAAATTTTAGATCCATATTGATTGGTAGAGGTAATATTTGGTAAGAGTATGATTATGATTTATTATTTTCATGCAATTAAGATAAATGTATGAAGCCCTCTGCATCATGTGGTATTAGAGCAAGAAGATTTTATGGCAAGGTATGTTTTGAAGTTTTAATATTTTTGGTTACATATGCATGAATAATTTTTGAATTATATGTTGAATGTTAATTGGGATATTGTTATGAATAAGCTAATGTAAGTTGTAATAATGAAGTGAAGAGGTTGAAGGTGTGAAAGAGATGAAATAATAAGTTGAAATAAATAAAGTGATAAGATAGGTGTTGAAAATCCCTTAAGCTAAGAAGGCTTAGTGAGAAGATCTAGAGAGAAATCCAAGAGATAAGCTCACAAGTGACATTGAGACAGAGAGAGAAGAGAGTCCTAGAGAAAATACAAGAGAAGAGAAGCTATAAGTTAGGACAAAAAAGAAAAGAAACTCTAGAGAGAGAGTCAAGTGAGATAGACCAAGTGAATCATCAAGAGGACAAGATGGAAGGATTTTCAAGAAGAGAAGAGATAGGTCCAAGAGAGAGACATAAAAAAGAGAATAGATAGTAAGAATGATGAAGGGCTTGAATATTGAAAAATTCCACAAGAAGAGGATGAAAACAAAGCAAATATGTTAGAGAGAGAAAGACAAAGCTGAGATGGAGGTATTACAAGGCTAGAGCAAATCTTGGAAGAGTTGAAACCAAGATTCAGTGTATGCATAAAGAGGAAGGTGAGATGGCCTCTCAAACAGTTGATGGAGAAGAGAAGAAGACAAACTATGAAAGCAAGTCAGCCTAAAAGAAGAAACAAGGGGGAAAACAAGCCTAAAAATTTCTTGACCAATGAATTCTTGGAATGTTTGCATATATGTGATGAGTTGCATGAACATTGGAAGCATGATCAGAATGTTAGTGATGAGGAACAAGTGGAGTGGATAGAAAAATATGGGGATACAATCTTGTGTTACCCTGAAGAACGAGATCCATTAGAGGATGAAGAAGAATAAAAAGAGGTTACAGTATTACCATCCCTCATGATGAACAAGGAAGCAAAATTCAGTCAAGGAACCATTGATGAGAACCAAGAAGCACAAGGTAATAATTTTCATATTGTGTTTAATAAGTATTCTTATTTGAATATTATTCAAGATGCATTGTATGAGAGAAAAATGAAACTAATGAATGTGTTGATGGAAATACAAGAAGGTACAACAACATTTAGTGTAGTGATTAATACATATGAGGTGGTAGTAAGAGGATATGAGGAAGAAACACAAGTTGAAGTGCTTGAAAAGACTTAGTTTTAGTAGGTTGAGGTGTTTTTTTAACACCAATGAAAGATCAAAGTGGTATAGGTCTGTACATAGTAGAAAAATAGAAGGTATGGTAGCATATAATGGAAGGATCATATGATTTGAGTCTCATAGGAGACAAAGACAACATCATGGCAACTGAGTTGGTATTGAAGGAAATCTTGACCCAAGAGGAAGAAGCATTTTCAACCAAATAATGATGTGAAATCCAAGAGAGGAAGAAATAATTGGTTTTATTTAACTTGTTTTCTTCATGTGCAAGCATTTGGAGGCAAAGTAATGAGCATTAGTTTCCCATAGTCAGATTGAGAATGCAAACCAAGAGGAAGAAGAAGAAGAGAGAATAACTAAGGAGGAGCCATCATGATTTTGAGAAAGCATCCAAAAGGTATATATGTTTCACATAGGCCTTGGGATCCAGGTGGAAGAAGGATGATACAAATAACCTCAAAGAGAAATATTTTATAACTTTCATGGAATGTTTTTCTTGCTCCTTGGTAGTATGATGTAGGAGCATCACCTACTACATTATACATATTAGTAAATTATCATGTTTTGAGTCTTTAATAGGTTTTTAATGTCATAATAATTCTATAGGAATCATTTGGAGGTGTTAGGAAGTTGACAAATTTAAATTAAGGACCTTTTGGCATTTTCCCACCAAAAGCTTGATTTGAATTATCAAATTTAAATGTGAAGTCTAAGAGGCTTCAACCTTACCAAAATAAGTATTCATGTCATGTTTTGTGTGGTTAGGTTTAAATAAGGGGTCAAGAGTGTTAAAAAACCATATGGATCACATGATGAGTCATTTTTTATGAATAGGGTAGTAGTTAGGCAGTTTACAAGTTAGTTAGTTAGATAGATGGAAATAAAAGAAAGTTGTAAATGATTTTTTTGTAATAATTCAAAAGTGTAAAGGGGGTTGGACTTGAAATAAAAATTTAGATAAACCCAAAGGAAAAATAATATAAATATTTTTGTATTTGAATGGGAACTTTGTTTATGTGTATAAGCAAAGAAATTATTGTATTACAAAGTAATGTTATTTTGTGATCAATGAAGATTAAATCTACAGGTCTTTTTGAATATGTATATATATGTTATATGAAATTAAGTTTAATTTATGAAAAGATATGGGTCATTTTTAAAGATATCAAGAGAGGATTATTGAGGTTGATGATTAGTTTTTCTTACCCTATTTTTGAACTATGTTCAAGTGCTCCAAAGGAAGGTTCTGTGTGAACATTACACAAGAAACCTTGATAAGTAAGTTGGTATTTCATCTTTGACATTTGTAAACCTTATTTACATGTATTTTATTTATTCAAATTAATTACAATTATATTTGATATCTTTTTAGTGAATCAGTGACCTAATTCAAGCTTGTAGTTATTTATGATCCTCATACAATCAATATAGGATGGATGGGAAGTGGAAAATATGAGTTGTCAAGGAAATTTTAAATGATTTTGGAAGGTGTTTTTTATTGTTAAAAATTTTTACAATCTCCCACAAATGTATAAAACCCTTAAGTGGTCAAATCCCTTATTTTGTTTCCTCTAGAAGGAACATAGTCACATAATTTCATAATAAAACGTGATATAAAAGCAAAAAAGAGGAGTCAATAAGACAAACTACCATTTTGAAAAGGTTTTCAAGGAGTAACATAGATATTAAACACCATTCACATAGATACTAATACCCTTTCCATTCATGAAAACTAATTATAATGCTTCTCAAGTCACATCGTCAGTCTTAACCTCTATTTCTAGAGTTTCCACACTAGATTCATGTTGAAGGAATTTTTAACCATTGAAAACCCTTAAGATTTGGTGAAAATAATCGTTTGAATGTCCTTTAAAGGATTTTTAGGGTTTTAATTTGGTCAAGTATGGTAGAGTATGGTTTTGGAGAGTCTAAGTGCCAATAGGGCATTAAGAAACCTAATAGGCCTAATTTGAGACCTAATAAAGGCTAAAAGAGTGGTATAGGGAATGAACTTGAGCATTAAGCTTTTTGAAAATATAGAATAAGATAAATGGTATCTTAATATTAAATTATTTTTTTAATAGGGTTCTGTACAAATCCACACAAAAAATAAAACTAAATAAAAAGGCTACTAGAATATGCCTGTGACATAATAAAAAGGAAGATAGGTAATAGGAGTTTGTTTGTGAAGTATGAAGATTGAGTGAGAGGAATAATAACATTTGTTTAAGAAAAATCTAACATGAATAAACCTCTTAAGGCTATAGGATTCCTATATCTTATTTGAATCAATTTATAAGGTGATGTCAAGACAAGTGTAAGACCTAACATGAAAGGAATTTGTAATGAATGAGATGCCAATGTGAATGTAAGATGTGTGTAGGATAATAAAAAGTAGAGAAAAATATTTTGTGTAATCAAAGAGTTAAGAACTAAGATAAGATAAATTCAAAGGTCATAGCTAGATTGATTGGCAGAGGTAAGATTTTTTAAGAGTAGGATTGTGATTTCTTGTTTTCATGTGATTAAGACAAATATATGAAGCCCTTTGCATCAAAAAATACATTGTGTTTGAGGATGTCCCAAAAATTATAGGGTTTTAAAATTATTTTTATGAGAATCAAACCTTAGAAGATAAATATGAATCATTTTTAAGGTTGATAGAATCTGGTGCTAGATTACCATTAGATTTCCTAATGGAATAATTGCACACACTTGTTAGGGTAGAGGAGCAACAATAAGAACAAAATCTCAGCCATTTTTCAAAGTCTGACATTGCTTCTTATATCAAGGGAAAATAAATAATTATATATTTTATTCCCAATGATTAGGATCTTACTACCAAAATCAATAAAATTAGTCAATGATATGCATATCAGCTTGTCATAGACCTAAAAGACTCTATGGATATAACTTAGATCAACATTAATTCTTCTAAAGAAAATATGATGGATTAATAACATCATATCCTATTAAATCCTATGTCTACAATAGACCTTAAAATTTCCTCTAAATAAAAAAAACTTAGAAATGCTTCACAACATGTTTCACCTAATATGGAGCATACATTCTTCAACCACTATTAGACTCTTGTCCTTCCACAAAACCAAGGGATGAAAAAATCAACACATATTAAGGGTATTATGTAAAACACTTTAGAAATTTCCTCCCAACTATTTTATCCATTGTTGAACCAACCATGAACTCCTCAAAAATGACTGTATACCTATAACTCACAGTGGTATATTTTAAGAACTGTTTATCACCCACCTAGGAATTAATGGCTGATCTACTCAAATCAAGGAGTAAACTAGAATTAAATTTATGATCATAGGGTACATATCCCTAAAAAAAACTATGCAATAAGGTCATATACCACCCCAAAAAAAAATTATTCTACTCACAATAACCAAACATGTAGGATTGGAATTCAATGAAATAAATAGTATCAAGAATTGATATGGGAAACTCCGTTAAGAAGTATAAGTTTAAAGAGATATGTCCATATTTGTTTGACTTAAGTATTATCCAAGTCCCCTTTCCACCTAATTTTGAGGCTTCCAAATTTGATAAATATAAAGGGAAAGGTGACCCTCAAGATCAAATCTAAGCCTTTTTAATACTATGCCAAGAGGTAGCTTATAGCAGTGTTTATTTGCTTCACTTATTTCCTTGCAATTTGGTTGGAAAAGCTTTAGATTAGATCCTGAAATTACCTAAGGGATTGATGGCATATTATAATGATTTATCCAATAAATTTTTCAATCATTTCTCTTATAACATTGAGCATGAGTCAATAATGGTTGACTTGTGCAAAGCAAAATAACAGGATGGAGAAAGTTTCCTAGTATACCTGTAACGATGGAGAGCATTAACTAAACTCTTTCAACACAACTTTCCAAATAAATAGCTAGCTAATATTTTTCTCAAAAAACTTATACCCTAAGGTGGCTCATTATTTATTCCTCGCTTGTGCCAACACATTCGATGAGATCATAGATAAGGGTGTATAGATTTAGAAGGCATTCTTTAATAAGGTCCTTATAAAGATTCATTCATAGGGTTAAACGTCTAATCAGACCTAACCACCTTATCAAGCTATTTCTATAGAGAAACCTAATGGGTTCAATAAGAACAATAATATGGTGGGAAATGAAGTAACAAAATCCATACATGTGCAAATGATATAGGCTTCACTAGATTCAAATGTGCAACTAGCCCCACCTAATCCTTCGACCACTTTGAAAAGGGATCCTCCATGGAGGGCATTTAATAAGTATAGGGTATTCAATAAACTGGGATAGCTAGTTGATTCCATGTTCCAAAAGGTGGTGATATCCAATCTAATTGTGTGTCTTATACCAAGGCCATTACCTAAAGATCAACCTAAACCTTATTGGTATTAGGAAGCTAATTTTTGTAGTTTCTATTGTGTCATCGGCCATATCATTTAATGATGTGTTTAATTGAGGAATATTATTGAGGACTTGATCAAAAGTGGTGAAATTGAAATAAAACACATAATGTGAAACACTAATCAGGACATGGGCATTTACAAGGACCCATTTCCTAATCATAATTATCATCCACCAAGGAACAATCAAAATCAAGGTCAGGGCCAAGATCAACAAGAACAAGGCCATAATCATAATCAACATAGTCATAATTAGGATCATAATATACGTGCTAATAACTTAGGTTACAACAAAATGCCATATGATTATAATAACACTATGGGATGTATTTCTATAAATCACATTACCACTATCACAATCAAAGCTCGTGAACCATCCATTGCTTCTCTAAGTATGGGACCCCCCATTATAGTGTTAACACCCTCTTCCTTAAGTAACGTCGTGTTAGGTTCAAGTAATTCCATTGTGCCTCATTTTCTATAGGTTATTATTTCTAGACCACCTCCTCCTTATTCTAATTATAATGATTCCTTGTCAACTCAAAATTACACAATCACAACTAGACGCTTGTGAGTTACCATCTAATGCCCTTTTCCTTATTCTTCTAATTATAATGGCTCTTTGCCAACTATAGATTATGCAATCATAACTAGATGATTATGATTCAACCTCTAAATCCATTTGCCTTCTCCCAACATGAGACCAAACCTAAACACCTTTGGATCCAAAATTGAACATTATATTGGTCAATGTCAAACCCTCTCACTCTTCCATTGAAAAGTAGTATAGTATCTCAAACCAACTAAGTAAAAACCTTACATAAATTTCTATCTTATATCTTTTACGTACATCAAAATTCCTCGAAACTATTTTAAATGACTTCCTTCAGAGGTTCGCTATTCCCTAGGACATCAATCCTAAATAATTCCATACACTTGTATGGCATTTATCTCCTATCCAACAAATTACGTTTGATCAAAGAGATATGTCTTATCTTGGTCCTAGCTATAATAGCCCCTTGTATATTGAGGTTTTTATATAAAATCATAAGATTAAGCAGGTTCTTATAGATAATGATTTAGGGATAAACATAGTGTCACTCAAGTTACTACAATGGTTGGCTTATACTACCAAAGACATCCAACCTGAGACAATCATGATCAAGGCATACGATAATGCCAAAAAGGAATCTTCCAAGAATATCTATTTTCCAATCATTGTTGAGTTTGTATCCCATAATACTATATGCCATGTCATGGACATTAAATTGTTGTATAATATACTTATTGGTCATCCTTGGATCTATGAAGCATAGGCTATTCTATATACCTTACACTCAAGTTCCCCCATTTTGGAATTGAGGTTACCTTTCATGTCGATTTGTAGCCTTACTAATATTACAAACACCTAAAGGTTGAATTTCAAAATTATAACTATTGCCCTGGTTCTGAATTCATAGCAAAGAAGAATAAATAAATAGTTTCGTAACCACCCAAGTGATTTTGTTTCCACTTTGACTGATCCATTCCTTACAATACTTATACAACAAGTCACTATTGAGGATACAAGGATTTCCACATACCATTTGAAAGATTTCGTTCATATTGAAAATTTTTGCAAGTCTCCTAAGTCTTGAAATAAACCCAAACCTTCCCAAATTCCTTGCAGGCCTAACATGATTTTTCAAAAGAAAAAAGAAATGCATAAAACACCAATGGTATTTGTCCCAACAAATTCACCAAATCAAGATAAATAAGCCTTTATTGAAGGAGATTGGTTATATTATGATGGACTTGTTAATTTCTTTAAAAATTCCAAGTACCCTATCCCTAATAAAACTATAGACAACTTGGATTATATAGGTAAAGTCCTAGGGCCATGAGAGTAAGGGATCCTAGATACATTATTAGTTGGTAAGCCTAATATGAGTCAAAGTCTTAGATTTATACCACTTGAGGGTGACCTCGTGTATTTTGATAGTGATTCCTCTTAATAGACTAGTAATGAGACTCTTGACAATGACATAATCTCCCATTAGAGCTCTTATGATGAGCTAGCTGACACTAACCTATTTGATTATAATTCCATTATGACTATCACATCCCATTGTGCCCTTTGCCTTTGCCATCTCGACCTCATTGACTGGGATCATCAAAAAAAAATTATACGCCTTAACAATTTTAAGAATGAGGAATCTATTTCTGAGTACATGGGCCTCAGAGATGGATTTCCAATTGGCAATCACAAGCAAGGCTTTGACTTCACTTTGGACTCTGTTGCCTACTTTGGAGAGTAGCAAACTTTCTTGGTCACATAAAAGATTAAACATTGATTTATTCAAGTGAAAACCTCTTTGAGGCACTTGTTAATCAAGAAAATAATAAATAAAAAGACAATCCCTTGAGTGAAAACATATTTTAGCCACTCTTGGATGAGGAAGTTTTCTCATCTCTAAAGTAAGTGCAATGTCCACTAAGTCTTAGCTCTATAGCCAGTGCTAGTATCACATCTAAACAACATAGAGTCTTTAAGCACCTTGATCTATACTTTATAGATATATTTTCCAATTGGATGCTACCTAAATTGGTAGACTCAGATTCATCTCATTATCTAGAGCTTTGGGAGGAACAACTAGAAGCAAAATCAGTAGAAGAGGTAGATCAGGATCAAACACTGCCCATTATTTTAGAGGATAGTTTCATGTTCCTCGTATAAAACACCACTAAAATAAACTTAGGAAATTATGAATATCCCAAAAACATTATCTTGAATCTTCCCTAACCAATGAAGATCATGACTATATTATCACTAGTCTAAGGTATTTTTTGATATCTTTACATGGGCTTATTCTGACATTCCAGGCCTAGGCCCTAACTTGGTTGTGCATCACCTTGTTGTACATCTAATGTCAAGCCAATCAAGAGTAAATTGAGAAATATTAAGCCACACATCTCTCTTTTAGTAAAGATAGAACTGGAGAAACTATTAGGAGCTGGCTTCATTCGACCACTAGACTATTCCAAATGGATATCAAATATTGTCCTAGTAAGCAAAAAACCTTAGGGTATACACATTTGTACTAATTTTTGAGATATCAATAAAGTGTGTCCCAAAGATTATTTTCCTATATCCAACATCTAAATTATTTTCAACTCTACTACTAGGTATGAGATGTTTTCCCTCATGGATGGATTCTCAGGATACAATCAAATCAAGATAGCTCAAGAGGACCAGCACAAAACTGTATTCACCACATCATGGGGAACATTTTGTTACCAATTCATGCCTTTTAGCTTAAATAATGTTGGTTCCACGTATTATCTTGTTATGATTGTCATATTCCATGACATGATGCATGATATTATTGAAGACTATGTTGATAAAATTCTAGAAAAATCAAGAACACGTGATGGGCATCCTGATGTTCTATAGAGAATCTTTGAGGGGCTTCATAAATACAAGGTTCATCTGAATCCTAAGAAGTGTGTCTTTAGCATAAATTCAATAAAATTTCTAGGATTTATTATATCATAAATAGGGATTGAAGTGGACCCTACTAAGTTTAGGGAAATCATGGAAATGCATCCACTATCTAATCTAAAATAACTCTACAGCCTGCAGGGAAAGATTCAATCTATTTGTAGGTTCATTTCAAAATGATCGATAAGTGTCATCCTTTCACACACATATTGAATAAATGGGTCACCTTTAAATGGGATGTTAAATTTCAACTAGCATTTATGAAACTCATAACATATTTTTCCAACCCGCTGATTTTAAGACCACCAACACCTCGATAACCATTAATTCTTTATATTTCAGCCACATAACATGCACTAGGGGCACTCTTAGCCCAACTTGATGAACAAAAAAATTAGCATGCAATATACTATTTGAGTTGAACACTCATGGCATACCAACATAATTATATGCCTATTGAGAAGGATTTTTTAACAATGGTGTTCACCTCCTAAAAGTTGTGACACTACATACTGAATAATAAAACTATTGTTATTACTAAAGTGGACCCTCTCAAATATTTATTGTCCAAATAAACTCTTACAGACCACATGGATAAATGGGTCATGATCTTAAGTGAATTTTATGTTGAGTACCAAAATTAAAAGGATATCAAGGGGCAAGTCATTGCAGATCAACTTGCATAAGATCCTATTGTAGATATTCAACCATTCACATTTGATTTTCTTGATGATTATATTATGATAATATAAGAAGTGTTACATGAATCTCAATAGTGTAAATTATACTTTGATGGATCCTTTTCATCCTCATGGATTTGGGGCTAACATTTTATTGATCACACCATATGGGGATCTAATCCTCAAATATTTTCATATTAACTTTCATTGTACCAACAATATGGCTGAGTATGAAACTCTTATTACAGGGCTTCATCTTGAAATACAATGGGATATCTAGTGTTTAATGGTTTATGGGGATTCTCAATTGATTATTAATCAGACCATAGATCAATATTAGATTTGAGAAGATAAGATTTTACCCTATAAGCACATTGTGGATAATCTTAAGTCTCACTTCAAAACCCTATAATTTGAACAGGTACCATGGGCCAATAATAGATCAATCAATGTAATGGTAATAATTGGGTCCATGATACAAATTTATAGTAGTGTTAAAGAGTGTTAGTTGATCATTGAAAATCTTCTACAATCAGCTCATTTATTTCTAAATTTAGAGAGGGTATGCACCATTACTAGTCCCAATATCCCAAACTAAACTACCTTGGTTCCAAGAAATTTATAATTATTTCCATGACCAAGTCTTTCCTCCTAACCTTTCACATTATCACTATAAAATATTCCTTCATCACCTATCCTATAATACCCTCCTTAGAAACATGATTTATTGTAAGGATATGATGGAACACTTATTTGTTATTTATTTTTGGGAGAATCCAAGTTAGCACTTACAAAGGTTCTTGAAGGAATGTGTGGGGCCCACACCAGTGGTGTAGTCTTAACCAAGAAACTTCTTAGAACATGATATTATTGGCCCAAAATGGAAACAAATAATTTGAACCATGTTAAGAAGTGTATTTCTTACCGACAACATGGTAATTTTATACACATACCTTCTTTGCCACTCCAATCGATCACTATACAGTGCTCATTTTCTATATGGGGTCTCAATATCATCAAGAAAATCAACCCAATGTCTTCTGATGGCCATTTTCACATTATCACTACTACTAATTATTTTACAAAGTGAACTGAGTTCATTCCTCTCACTTATGTCACCAAGAAGCATATTGCCAAATTTATCCATTTTCATATCATCTATTGATATGGTATCCCAGCCTGTATTATATCCAATAATGGTGGATCATTTATAATTCAAGATGTTATTACACCATGTTCAAAATCAAGCATAAGATATCCACACCATATAACCCACAAGGCAAAAGTCAAGTTAAGGCATATAACAAAACCATTGTCACAATCTTAAAGAAGATTCTCAATGACGTTGGTTGTAATTAGCACTTGCAAATTTTTCCTACCCTTTGGGCTTATCACACTAGTCATCAAACACACTAGTCATCAAACCCCCATACAAGCCACTCTATAATCCCTTGTTTATGGCATAGAAGCTATTATCCTAGTTGAGATTGAGATACCTTAATAATAGGTATCATTTGAGAACATTATGGATGATGAAGATTGTGGATGATGAAGATTATAGAGTTTCTAGGTGGCAAGGGCTCAAACTCTTTGATGGCAAGCATTTAGCTATTCTAGACAACTTGAAAGCATTTTAGAATAGATTGCATAGAAGGTATAACAATCACATTCGCCCTCAAAATTTTGAATTTGGTAACTTGGTCTTGAAGGAGAATCAAAATAATACTAATTTTAAATGCAATAAGAAGGGTAAGTTTCAACCCAATTGGTTAGGCCTATATGTAGTCACAATAAATTATGGATCAGGGGCATACAGATTGGCTAATCTTATTGGTGAAGAGCTCCCAAAAGCCATGAATATCATACATCTCAAGTGGTTCTACACTTGATATCCTTTTTTAACCATTGTCTACAAGAGCCCTTACTTGGGGGAATCTTGTATCGAAGTCATTTATTCCACCATTATACTATGGACTGTCCTATTTTGCACCATTTTAACTTTATATCATTCTATTCTATACCATTGTCACTTGGATCATTTATATTTTGTTGTCCTCTAAAAATATCACTCATTTTTGGGACAACATTTGAACTATTTTGGTTCCTCAGACCAAAATAATCTCTGCCCTTCACGAAATTTGTTCTGAGAATTCAAATTTCTCATTTTTCAAACTTCTCAAAAATCTATGGACTCAGCAGGCTTGAATCTATGGACTCTGCAGGCTTGAATCTACGGACTCAGTAGGCTTGAATCTATGGACTTAGCAGGAAGAGAATCTACATACTCTACAGGAAAAGAAAATCTATGGACTCTATAGGCCAAGTTCAACAGACTTCATAGGTTGATTTCTACGGACTCTACAAGAAAGAAACAAGCTCTCAACACTTAGGCGATTTCAAAGTTGGTTCAATAACAAGGCTCAACCAAAAGAGTTCATCGGCAAGCTTCTAAGCAAGGATTGAACCATTGAAGCATTGAACCTTGAACCACTTTGGTTCAATGGTTCAACGGGTTCAATGGGTTCAAAGGTTCAACATTAGTAGCAAGAGTTCAACTGCTTCAAGGTTCAAGGTTCAATAGTTTCAAAGGCTTCTACAAGCAGGTTCAATCAAAGGAACAAGTTTCTGACGCTTGAATCATTGAACTGTTGAACCATTGAACCACTTTGGTTTAAAGGTTCAATGTGTTTGGTTCAAAAAGATTAAAAAGACTTAGCCAAATAAAAAGCATGAACTAATTAAACCGATGAACCATTGAACCACTTTGGTTCAAAGGTTCAACAGGTTCAAGGTTCAAGGTTCAACGGGTTCAAATGAGGCTTGTTTTGAAGAATCTTGGTTCAAGCAGTCAAAGGGAATGAACCATTGAACTGTTGAACCAAAGTTGGTTCAATCAGTCGGTTCAATTGGTAGGTTCAAGGGGTTGCCCCAAAGCCAAAGGATCAGATACCCTTGCGGAGGGAAGTGAGCAAAAATCTGACAAAACTCAACGGATGCTGCCAAGTGTCATCTTTCGAGCCTCATTTCACTTTGTTTCTAAGAGCATTGAATGCTACCATGTGTCATAATTTGAGATTCACATAAAATTGACTAAGGCAAATTTCGAAGGGCAAATACCCTTGCAGAGGACACTCAGAAGCTGAAGTGAATCATTGCAAAAACCCAAAAGGCTAATTCAGAGCTCAAACAACCCTTGCAGAGGGAAGGAAGGGGGAAAAATGAACCAATTTAAAGACCGAAAAATAAAGTAAAGCCCAGCAGAAAGACTAAGGCAAGAAATGAATTCTTTTAGATTTCTGTTTGAAGAAATTCTTTTGGACAAAAAGTCTGAAGAAATTTAGGGAAGCTGCGGGAAAATGTCTGCAAAAAAAGTCTGCAAGAAAGCTCTGAAGGACTCCGAAGACAAAAGGCCACCAAAGGACCCCAAAGGGTAGGTGCCCTAGTGGGGGAATCTCAGTTGCCAAATTAAAGGATACTTCCCCAAAGTTGAAGGGTCACCTTCCCTTCAGGAGGATGCAAAATAAGAAATTTGAAGGAAGCAAGTAGCAGAAAAGGCAAAATCAAGAGAAAGCTGAAGAAATTCCAAGGGGTGATGCGCCTGAAGACGTCAAAGTCAAGAATGGTGAACTAGCCATTGGAAATTCAAATGTAGTGATGGGTGCATGAATGTTAATTTCAAGGTTCATAAAATAGCTGTTGATTTTGAAAAGCCTTAAAGAAGAGCCAAAGAACTTAGTGACCCACCAAAAGAAGCCCAAAGGGCATCCGTAGATCACCTCAAGGGTAGATACCCTTGTAGGGGGATCTTCTCGACCCAAAGCATGGACCCAAATGCATTCAAAGGCTTTAAGGCTAAGACTAGTAGGAAGCGACTAAGGAATAAAGCATCAAATTGAATCAAGGCCCTGATTCAAATAACCAAAAAAGGAGGAATGATAAGGAAGGACCAAAAACATTTGTGCATCGGATATGTTTCTAGAAGCATATCACCAAGTGTACATTGAAGGATGCAAACATTCAATGGTGTGACCATTTCTCTGCATTGAGAAAAGCAAATAGGTAAATGCCTCTGAATTCCAGCATGTCTTCTTAACAAAATTCAATGCAACATGATGTGTTACTGTTCCTGAGTCCTTCTTGAAGAGGCTATATAAGGGACTCTCTTTTATTGTTTAGCTATCTCTCTGATTGTTAGAAACAAAACTCTAACCAAATTGAAAGGCATTACTGAGACTTTGAGCTCAGATTGTTGATCATATTTTGTTATTGGAATAAGAAAGCAAGTGACTTTTCAGACTTTGTGTTGTGATATCTTTGTTGTTGGAGAAACTATTCTTATGTCTTTTTCCTTAATATAATTTCTATTCCTTTAATTCAACAAGCAGAATTAGTGAAAGTAGTCAGGAAGGTGTCCTAAAGTCAACTGTGGAGAGACTTTGTGCCCCCATAATTGCCTTTAGTGTGTTTTCTTTTTGTTTCTATATAAAGGACCTTGGAATGACTATGTGCCCTCATTGTCCTTTGTATCTCACTCTTGGGCAATTAAGGTAGAGACTTTGTGCTACATCTCAATTTGCTGGTTACTACGTCCTTGGTTATATTTTACAATTACTACCAGGAAGATTCTTGTGGTTTGTTGAATAGTACTTCTAAAAAAAGAGGAGTGCTTTTTGTCATTATCCCTAAGATTTCTCCTTTGATCTGCATGCATCATCTTTGAAAAAGAGAGATGGATGGTTTATCCTACCCTTGAGTATTATTTTCTATTTATATCTATAGGGAACCTCCCCTTGATGAGAGGAGAGATTAGTCCCCTTTTGATGTGGTGAACCTACACATTTGGACGACCAATCTTCCTACTTTGGCTGATCAGAGCTATTTTGTTTATTAGTACACTGATCGACAAAATATTCAACCAACATATTCCACTTAACTCATTTTATTTTCACTCTAGACCGTTATATCCCATAACTAGTTATGATCCTGATTATGATTCTTAGGCATTCTAGACACACTCAACACCTGTTCTACAAAGTAGTTCAACTTGAATAGTATTTCACAAATTCTTTTTATAGACAAGTGTATAAGGATATGTCATCACATGGTTTTTACCTATTGAATGGTTCATCAAATTTATTCAACACTAGATATTATTTTATTATTATTTTGTTGTTTTTTGGTAGGCATTATTGCCATGACAAGTTCATAGGTACCGTTGTAGCTGGTTTAGCTATTACTTACCTATCGACGTGCAACTCCTTAACTAAGTGGTTTTTTGTGCCATTGTTTATATCTCATTTTCATTGATTACATAATTTTAGCTGATCTTAAGATGTTATTATAACTACTACCCTTGGACATGCACCTCCTTAGTTATATACTTCCTTGTACCATTGTTTATATTCATGATCCCTATTGCCACTTATTTAACTTTTATTTAAACTCTTACCTATGGAAGTGCATCTCCTTAGGTAGTTCTCTATTTCTTTTGTTAATATTTTTTATTATTATTATCCCAAAAGTACAAAAACATTAGAAAATTATATGGCAAAAGGAAAAAAACATTGCCTTGAACCTTTGTTTATTCTGATCCTAAGCACTCTCATTGTTTTGAGAGAAACTTGAACCATGCTCTCACCATTTTATGAGTTGGACCAATTAGTCTCTTGTAATTATAGATCAAATTGAGACACTTATAAAAACCCTAAACTTTTGTAAAACATTCTAAAAAAACCCTAAAAAAACAAAATAATGAAAATTGGCTTAGGATTTCTATGAGAGATATGAAACCATTAAAGTTTGTAGTGGGATTCTCTTGTTTGTTCATTTTATTTATAGACCACCTTGGTCTTTTTTCTCCCATTTTTGGGAGAACTACAATGGCCTAAGGTCCACATGGACTATGTAGGAAGAACTTGGATACAAGGGGTATCTCAAGTTAGCTCAACCACATTCAAACTTTCTTTTCTTTTCTTTTTTGACCAATTCTTTACCTTAAGGATCCTAGGAACCCTGGTTATTTCATGAGTAACTAATCGTCATTTAGTTTCCCCATCCTTATTGACCTTAAGCCTTATTCTCTCACCATTTTGTGAGTTTATATTATACACATTATGTATTTGACTTAGATATACTAATTTCCACTTGGATTCACTTTACACTCTCATAATTTTATTAGTAATCTTTTCCCACTCTCTCATCATTTTGTGAGACCCTTATATTCATTGTTCATTTAAACAAAATACATTATTGCACCCTTGGATTTTCTTATTCTCTCACCATTTTACAAGCCTTTTCTCTTTATTAACTTTATATGTAGTAGGCCATCTGAATTCCCAATTCAATTCCTTTGCACCTTCTCATCTCTTTTATTTTAGTGTGGTTTTAACCTAAAACCATACCCTCTTTTTCTCACGCACTCATCATTTTGTGATCCCATTCCCTTATTCCTCTACAATACACTCACATTTTTTTCTCATTCATTTTCTTCTATCCCATATCTTGGGAAAACTACATTTGGCCTAAAGTTTATATTGGACCTTGTATATATGAAACTATATAGGCATTGTCCACTTGTTTAGTGCATCTGGAGTCAACTCAACTACCCCTTCCTTTTCTTCTACTCCCCCATATTGATTTGTGTTGTTATTTACCTATCACCTAGGGACAACTTTGTATCCATTATTCTTTTCTCATTGTACTCATATTATTATTTCTTAACTTAGGGTTCACCCTATCATAGAGTATAACGACTCTATTACATATGCATGAATAATTTATTTTTTATTTTCACTAAAATTATGATTAACCATTGTTTGTGTGTGTTTATTTGATTTTTATTGTTGTTTTGTTGTGTTTCCATTTATTTTTATTATCATATTATTATTCTATAAATATTTTTACTATTGTTTTGTTGTGCTTTGGTATCTCTTTGTTTATATTTATTTATGTTTTATTGTTCATTTGTTAGTGTATATTTGTGTTTTGTTGTGTTTTTGTTTTGTTTATTGATTTTTTTGTTCTTCCTTACTTTTTATTAGTGTTTAATTGTAGGGTAAGTGTACAGATTTGGGGGATAATTTTGTGGACATTTACCATAACATAATCACGTTAATTAATAATGTTATCATGTTATTTAATTAACATAATCATGTTATTTAATTAACATAGTCGTGTTATTTAAGTCTGGGCTCAGGATTATTGATACATAATGCAACTGCATTATTTAATAATGCAATCGTGTTATATTAAATAATAAAATGATCATTTTATTAATGAGAACACAATTTCATTAATAACGTGATTGTGTTCCATGTGTCACAAATAAAAATAGGGAAACTTGAATGCAAAATTATTCATTATATATTCATGTTTCCTCCTCCTCCCCATTTTTGTGATCACAGTTTGTTGAAAAGAGTGCCAAGAAGTGCCGTGAAGCTAACAAATTTACCCCATAGGCCTGTTGATCAATGATGCCACCACATAGGAGAGGTAATTCATCAAAATCTTCTCTATTTAACCCTAATTTTTCATAATTTTCATTATTTAACCTATGTTTTTTATTATAATTTGGCTTTTATAACAAGTTATCCTACTGACCCTCCCAACCCTCCATCAAACCCTCATCTTGCTCCTCCTCCTAACCCTCTACAAAACCTTGTTATTCCTCCTATCCCTCCACCTAAACCTCATACAGTTCCCCAAAACCCCCTGGTAGTCAAGAGTTTTTAATTAACAACATTGTCAAAAATAAACTTGAAATTGAAGACCTAATTGATAGAATGAGAGATCCTAGTTTGACCAACCCCCACTGCACCTAGTTAGTTGATTCCCTACAGACCTTATTAGGTCAAATTGATTTGATAACAAGTTAAATTAATTGATGGACCTTATATAGGGATACTTGTAGGGCTTATTATGTTGACAAGTTGTCATCCCTTTAGGTCAAGAATTTGGAAATTTCAAAAGTTGACATTTGTGCCCTATTCATCGACCCAAACATGAATGCCCCCTTTCCCTTAACCACAAAACATTTTGCTACATAACTTAATCATGGCCAATTTTTGGGATTGATGGTGGATGGTCTTTGACTATCCACCATGTAACAACCATGAGGTCTTGTTATATTTTTTGAGGAAACTCTACTTTGAGTTTGTACTTAATCAAATTCCCAATTATTTTGATTTTAGTGAGTTTTAGGGCCAAGGAAAAGGCTTTGTGCAGGATTAACTAGGTGCACATCATGTGCCTAATTGGCCTAAATGGATTCATATCTCAAATACTCTTGACACTAAGATCCCCTCTATGGTTTAGTAGGTCATGTACATAAACACTCTTCATTCTCTTAGTTCACTCATTGAGACACTCGTTCAGCATAGGAGTAGGCTTTCACAGAGTGATGATATATATATATATATATATATATATATATATATATATATATAATATATATATATATATATATATATATATAATATATATATATATGCCACAGGCTACCTGACCCTGACCCCACCCTTGTATTTAATGTGTAGATATGTGTATGGGACCATATAATGATGATGGAATTGGTGGTTCAGATGGATTAGACCATATTCTTATGAGTGATGAGTTTTTGGCATGAACATTTGGCATGTAGACATAGATCACCACACAGATATAGGTATATTTTATATAAATGTCATGTTAAATTTAAGTTATATTTGAAAATTTAATTTTAATTTACATAAAAATTTAATATAATATATATGTCATTTTTTATGTCACAAGAGGTGATGATTCCTTCATCATCATAGCTGGTATTTACAGCATTTGATTTATCACAGCCATTGTTTTCATATTTGGATCCAACTACTGGGCCATCCACAACTACATCTGCCTCTATTAAAATGACACAATTTACATATACATAGGTAGATATTATTTACATATATATTTTGTTCTTTGCATTTATTATGACAGTTGTTGTTTACATATGCATGTTGATGAGTGATGTGGAATATGATTTCTCTACTTTTGTGTCTCTTGCTTATACCTATGTGGGTGATGTACCTCCCACTATTTTTTGGATAGATGGATCCTAACCTCACCTATCACTAACAATCTCATTAATATTTTTCCCCTGAGACTCTAAACTATCCATATTTTCCTCTAGCCAACTGTCTCTCTCTTATTATGAGGGAACTCCACATATGTATGATAAATAGGGACAAAAGCATATGTGTGCTTGCTTATTCACACATGGAGAACCACATCCATAAAAATATTATCTAGGCTTAAATAATCCTCACCTAAAAATCCTAACCAAAGTTTCTTTGATCATGTTCCACCACTAAGTGATTCACTCTAAAACCATATAATAAGAGAAGACATTAGATCTACAGTCACATAAAGAAACAATAAATGAGTAATAAATTACAAAATAACATAGAATGTATCTAAAATTAAACCAACTCACTACTTTATTTGGGTAACTTCATGTTAGTCTAGGTATAACTCCTAATTAGACCTCATCTTAGAATTCTCCTCCTATCATGTTGGTTCCTCTTTAATAAGTGTATGCTCACCCTTGTTTGCCAGTAAACTTCATTTCCTCACCCTATATCCTATGTTTATTTATACAAATAAGTATTTACATATTATGATGGTGGTTGTACTTAATGTTGGCATCATACCATAATTACAACCTAAACATAGGATATTTTTCTAAATGTACTCCTCCAATTAGTACTCTCCCAATTTTTCTTGTGATGGTAGTAGAGTGTCCACCTCATTCACAAACTACCCTAAAATACCATAATATATTATATCTACCAAATATATCATTGCCAGTGTGTCCACAACTCATGGAAAGTCTCTCAATAGTGGTCTACATATCCAACTAGAAGCCCTGGTGGCCCCCACTATCCCAATCTCAAACCCTCACTAGTAAGGGGTCATGTGCTCTTACACCTAGCCCATGATGATTGTAGGGTTCATGTGCTTGCACACCAAAGTATTACACCTAATTAACAACCTTACCTCTATCACAATCTTGTATCAAGGCCACAACCCTACCTTTAGCTGACAAGCCTAGTATCATAATCACAACCTTGAAAGTGATAGTCCACTCTCAAGGAACTTGTGGGAAAATTAAGCTATTTTATATGACATATCCTAGTTGGTAAATAGGTCAAGTAAAGGAATATAATTGATCAGATAACAATCCACCTACATAATGTAGAGTATCCCTATTATATATTGTGTGGCCAAATCATTAGTCATTAATTTCTCTATAATCCTAGGAAGCCAATCATACTTCATCACTCTACTCTATCAAATGTATGCCCACATTTTTAAAACACAATTTGAAATATCCCTAAATACTCTAAATTAATCTTAAAAATTCATCCAAAAGGAATTAGTTACAAGGGTCCAGACCTAAGTCAAACCCCTATTTTTAGACAAGTAATAAATCAACAAACAGTATAGTCCAACATGTAATATAGAATAAATTAAATACCTTGACCCAAGTATATTTATATTTATCAATTTGAAAAAAAAATTATATATTCCCTTTCACAGTTTTAATCCTCTAATTTTGGTTTTTTAACAAGGTTGTTGCTCTAACACTTCAATAGATGGCTTATAATTTCAGATCTAAGTGTATTTTCATGTGCATGTTTGTCTTCTTTCCTATAATGTGTTATTGCATTCATGTACTTATATAGATAGATATTTTATATATACAAGTGCTTTTATTGATCATTTTGGTTTCCATATATAAAATTTGATGTGATTTATATAAAACTAAGTGAGACCTTATTTACATGAATAGTTGATGGTTGGTACTGACACTCCTCCCTCTCTACAAGCTAAGATAGACATAGGCATTGTTGCTATAATGTCATCTGCATAGGCACTAACAAGGTATATATTGGTTCTTGTAATTTTAAATTGTAAAAATATACTTGTTTTAATAATTTTAGTACATGTGTACTTGGGGCAATAATAACTTATGTTTATGTATTGTGTATGCAAGGTTATCCTATGACAGTTGATAGTCCCAGTTAGATGGTGATTAGGGTAACTTTTCATGTTCCTCCCATATTTGAGATGCCTATTCGGATAGTTGAACCTACCATTGACTTGATTGAGCATGAAAAATAGATTGAGCAGGGTCATGAGCTTGCAGTAAGTGCACATGTTTAAATGATTTTTTATTGTAGTTTAAAATTAATTTCTTAACAATTATTAGAATGTATTTTATGTTAATTATGTAATAATTCTTGTTTTTGGATAGGCTCAATTGCAAGCTAGCTATGAGCATAGGACCTACAATCAAACCTTGGAGCAATCTAAGGCATTATATGGGTCTCCATCTACTAGTGAGGTATCCTAGTTAAAGTCTTTTTTGACAAAGGCAAAGAGAGGGAGGCTATTTGATGCATAGGATGTCTTACACATGATATGTACTTTTTTGTATGTTTATATGGTAATTGATGCATTTTTGGCATTGTATATACACATATGGAATTCATCCAACATTAGATACTATGTTGGTAGATGTTATTTTTTTTATGGCTATCACGACCCAATCTATGTATTATTAACATTGGACATGTATGAGCCTATATTGTATGCCTATCATTGCTTGATATATCTAATTTATATTCAATTTTTATTTCAGTGTGTGTTATTATACAATATTATTTTGATCTTTTAAATTATTATCTATATCAGATCTCATATTTAATGTTGTACGTGCACAAATAAGGATTAAAAAACTATTCTTTTTAATGCTATAAATCTCAAATCTTACATTTTTTGAAATTAAAATTTTTAAATGTCATTGTGTGTATTGGAAATGACTAATGACACTCTTATCACTTAGGCTTATTGGCCTTCTTCTCTTTGTACCTGCCTCTTATATACTTTTGATGCAAAGCTTGCTTGATAGCTTACAAGTGTTTAGGATCTTGATCAAAGGTATTTTTATATAATCTTGTGTATTCACGTATCTTCTACCTTAGGAGTCCTTATCCTACTCATACAACACAATTCCAACTTTTTAACCCCTCTCTCTTTTATCTTTTCTTAGAATTATCTCTTTAGTCTTTGTCTTGGCTTGTAGCCCTATTTTAGGGAAAACCTCATCTTATGTTCCATACATAGACTCTTAAAGGAAAAATAATTATTTTTTTTACAACCCTTTTCCATGCCATTACCTCACATAAAATCTTGGGTTAGGTTCCTTTGCAAAATCTTGTACCTCTAGGCTTACTTGACACTCCAATTAACCCTCCAAATGCACAAAGCTCTAAGGTTTGACCATTTTAGAGACATTTTGACCAAACCAAAATTATATTTTACCACCCTTTTATCTAATCCTACTTTTTAATTAATTTTGGTCCTCAACTCTTCACCTAAGTTCAACTTTCTTCTGTAGCCTCTTTCTCACTAGGTCTCTTAAGCTAGTTAACTACCTACAGGGTAGTATAGTACATAATATATAAGTTACAAGTATGAAATAAATTTATTAAATTAATATACCCTAATACAAACTACATTAAAAAAATTTAGGAATTTTGAAGGGTTGAATCTCTTCCTATGGTCAAAACCCTAAAAGTTAGGGTTTGTAGCAACTATATAGGTCAAACTAAAAATAATTGCATAGAATGTCCAACCAGGACTTTAAAGATGATATAATTCTTATATTATGTCTATCTAACATTATTAAAACTTTTTTATTCAATGATCAAGTTCTCACAACCCTTAGGGTATTCACAAATAAGAAATCTCAGTCATTCAACACTGTATTTTGTATGTTAGAAACAGGGGTATGTTGGGTCTCTAGGTTTTTCAACATCAAAGGACTCTATAACTGAAAATAATTTTATCACCACATTTTATAAAAATTATTAACCCTTCCCTATCACTTTTTAAATCCAAGACAAGATTCAATACAAAGATTACAATATATAGAATTCTAAGTTTAGGATTATGGACTTTCAATGGGAAAGAACTATGATCAAAGTGAAACTTACAAACCCAAAACTAACTATTAACCCAAAATAGGGTATAAATAGTATTTATTTATTATATAGGTCAATAGGTCAATTAATCAATGCCACCTAATATTTAAATAGGTCAAAGTTTTCAAAGTTGTAAAAAAATTCAAAGTTGTCAAAGTTGTAAAAATTGTCAAAGTTGTAAAAATTGTCAAAGTTGTCAAAGTTGTCAAAATTGTCAAAGTTGTAAAAGTTGTTAAAATTGTCAAAATTGTCAAAGTTGTCAAAATTTTAAAATTTGTCAAAATTATCAAAATTTTCAATAGGTCAATAGGTCAATATATCAATTACTCATTAAGTTTCTAGGTCTCTAGTTTAAGTTGTCAAAGTTGTCAAAGTTGAAGTTATGGTTGTAGAACTCTAGTTATGATGCTTAGTGGGTGAAAAATGACACCAAAAACATGTCTATAGGGGAGGATAATGTATATTAATAGGTTCTTTGTCTCTTTTCAGGCCCAATCGACAAACCCACCACCCATTCTAGCCTTAAGAATACCCATCCAAATATAAGAAAAATGTAATTTTTTAGTCTAAGTTCAAACATGCATAAAAAAAATGTAAGTAATTTACATAAACCATTATATTCCTCACATACCTCCTTAATCCCTCTAATTTCACCCTAGGTCACTCGAGTGGAAGCTTTGATATCACTATGTTAGATAAGTTGTAGTGATGGGTCCAAAAATGCAAGTTTTTATTAGTGAACAAGTAACTTCTCAAGATCCAACTGGCATTTCTACCTCTAAGACATCCACCTAAAAATATACCACTTTTTTCACATCTATATAGGAAAATTAAATGTTATTATGCTATAAAAATGTTTGAATCCACCTAAAAGTGCATTTTCACTACCATTTCAGAGAGTGAAAACATTAACAAATGTTGTCAAAGTTGAAGTTGTGGTTGAAAATATTTGGTTCCAATGATTCATGGGTGAAAAATGACACCTCAAACACATCTATGGTAGTGTATAACATCTAGTACTAGGTTCTTAGTCTCCCATTAGGCCTGATCGACAAACCCATCACCCATTCTAGCCTCAAAAACACCCTTTCCAATATAATAAAAATGTAATTTTTAGCCTATGTACAAACATGTATAAAACAAAATTTGTAAGTCATTTCCATGAACCATCATATCCTTCATGTACCTATTTAATCATTATAATCTCATTCCATATCACTTCAGTGGAAGCTTTGAGATCAATTTGTTTGATAAGTTGTAGTGATGGGTTAAAAAATGTAAGTTTTTGTCAGTGAACAAGCAACTTCTCGATCTCCAACTAGAATGTATACCTTTGGGAGCTCCACTTGTGAATATATCTCTTTGGTCACATCCAAATAATCAAATTACATTTTATTTTTTTTCCATGATGTTTGAATCCACCCAAAAGTGAATTTTCACTACTATTCTAGAGAGTGGAAACATTGATAACAAATGTTGTCAAAGTTGAATTTGTGGTTGTATAACTTTGGTTGTGATGCTTCATGGGTTAAAACTAATAGCATAAACACATATAAAGGGTGGATAACATATATTACTAGGTTATTGGCCTCTCTTCAGGCCTGATCGACAAATCCACCACCCATTCTGGCCTCAAGAACACCCTTTCCACTACAAGAAAAATGCAATTTTTTAGCCTAAGTTCAAACACACATAAAATGAAAATTGCAAGTCATTTACATGAACTATTAGATACCTCACTTACCTCATTAATCCCTCTAATCATACA
Source organism: Torreya grandis (assembly GCA_037957365.1). NCBI lineage: Eukaryota > Viridiplantae > Streptophyta > Pinopsida > Cupressales > Taxaceae > Torreya > Torreya grandis. The sequence continues at coordinate 75,555 of JARHVA010004105.1, forward strand.
TTGGAACACTTGGGTGGAAGCTTTGAGATCAATCTTTTAAATAAGTTGCAGTGATGAGTCTAAAAATGCAAGTTTTTGTTAGTGAACAAGCAAGTTCTCGAGCTCCAACTGACATTTCTACCTCTGATACCTTTACCTAAAAATATATAACTTTTTCAAATAGGTAAATTAAATGTTACTTTTTTCCATTATGTTTGAATCCACCTGAAAGTGCATTTTGACTACTGTTTTAGAGAGCAAAAACACTGATAATAAATGTTGTCAAAGTTGAAGTTATGGTTGCAAAACTCTAGTTCTGATGCTTCATGGGTGAAAATTAACACCACAAACACATATAAGGGGTGTATAATTTCTATGACCAGGTTCTTGGCTTCCTATCAGGCCTGATTGACAAACCCACCACCCATTTTGGCCTCAAGAACACCCTTCCCAATACAAGAAAAATGCAATTTTTTAGCCTAAGTTTAAACATGCATAAAAAAATGTAATTAATTTATATAAAATATTATAAACCTCACATACCTACTTAATCCCTCTAATCTCACCTTGGATCACTTGGGTATAAGCTTTAATATCAATCTGTTAGACAAGTTGCAGTGATGGGTCCAAAAATGTAAGTTTTTGTCAATGAACAAGCAACTTCTTGAGCTCCAACTGACATTTCTACCTCCAGGACCTCCACCTATGAATATATTTCTTTGGTCACATTTAAATAGGCAAATTACATGCTATTATGCTGCCACAATGTTCGAATCCACCCAAAAGTGCATTTTCACTACCATTTTGGAGAGCAAAAACACTAACAATAAATGTTGTCAAAGTTGAAGTTGTGATTGTAGAACTCTAGTTATGATGATTTATGCATGAAAAATGACACTAAATACATGTTCATGTGGGTGTATAATGTCTAGGACCAAGTTTTTGGCCTCCAATCAACAAACTTACCACCCATTTCGGCCTCAAGAACACCCTTCCTAATACAAGAAAAATGCAATTTTTTAGCCTAAGTTCAAACATGCATAAAATAAAAAATATATTTCATTTATATGAACCATAAAATCCATCACATACCTAATTACTCCTTTTAATCACTCCCTGAAGCACTCAGGTGGAAGCTTCAAGATCAATCTATTAGACAAGTTGCAATGATGAGTCCAAAAATATAAATTTTTATCAGTGAAAAAGCAACTTCTTGAGCTCCAACTGGCATTTGTACCTTTGGGACCTCCACCTATGAATATATTATTTTGGTCATGTCTATATATAAAAATTACATGTTATTATTCTGACACAACATTCAAATCCACCTGGAAGTGCATTTTCACTACCGTTCTAGAGAGCAAAAATACTGATAACAAATGTTGTCAAAGTTGAAGTTGTGGTTGCATAACTTTGGTTTTGATACTTTGTGGGTGAAAAATGACACCACTAACATGTCTATGGTGGTGAATAACATATAGTACTAGGTTTTTGGCCTTATGTTAGGCTTTATCAACAAACCCATCACCCATTCTAACCTTAAGAACACCCTTCCCAATACAAGAAAAATGTATTTTTTTAGCCTAAGTTCAAACACACATAAAATAAAAACTATAATTCATTCCCACAAAACATAAGATCCTTAAAGTACCTCCTTAATCCATCTAATCTCACCCCAAATTACTTAGGTGGAATTAATCAAGATCAATCTGTTAGATAAGTTGTAGTGACAGGTCCAAAAATGTAAGTTTTTGTCAGTGAGCAAGTAATTCAAGCTCCAACTAGAATTTCTACCTCTAAGACATACACCTATGAATATATCACTTTGGTCATGTCTAGATATGCAAATAACATTTTATTTTTCTACCACAACATTTTAATCTACTTGAAAGTGCATTTTCACTCTCGTTCCAGAGAGTGGAAACACTGGCAACAAACGTTGTCAAAGTTGAAGTTGTGGTTGTATAACTCTAGTTTTGATGCTTCGTGGGTAAAAACTAACACTACCAACACGTTTGGAGGGGTGGTTATCCTTTAGGACTATGTTGTTGGCTTTTCATTAGGCTTGATCAATAAACTAACCACCCTTTCTAGCTTCAAGAATACCCTTCTCAATACAAGAAAAATGCAATTTTTTAGACTAAGTTTAAACATGCATAAAATGAAAATTGTAAGTTATTTCTATGAACCATTAGATCCCTCATGTACCTCCATAATCCCTCTAATCACACCCTAGATAAAACATTCATAAAACCTAAGCTTCTCTTAGCTTCAAGAATATAGAATTCTTTACTGACAGTGCCAACCACATAAAGGTGGAAGCTTATATGGCACTAATAACCTACATAAAATTGTTAATAAGCAATTAAAAATAAAATTTATATATGTAATACCTATAAAATAAAAAATTGGTAAAATTGATTACATCTACATTTGAAAATTCAACATACCTATGTATTTCAATCCAACTAACCACTAGGATCTACTCTAACCTTAATAGTATCAAGAATAGCTTCATGACTTGACTCTTGAACTTTCCATAATTTCATGTTTAATGGCCTCCCATGACATTTTTGTAATTGAATATTCATTGCAAGAATCAAATTTGAATAGTGAAATATCTTCCTATGTATTTCAAACTCTTCAAACAACCATTGATCTAATTTTTTTATAAGATATCATCGAAACCAAGTTCCAGTGAGTACCACTGACCCAGTGGGATAGTCAATGTTTTATTAATCTATAACTGTGGAAGTCAATTTCTTCTTTCTTCTACACACCAACACAAGTATTAATCGATGCTTTCTTCATTATCCTCATATGCAATAACTATAAAAACATGCCCTGTACATCACAAAAAATTATTTTTAGTGATTATATGAAGATATATAAATAATGATAATAAATTATACATAATAAAAAATATTCTACCTAATTATAAATCAGATATATGGTCAAAGTCATCTAATGATATCATATCTATAAGTTACAATGTTATTAGAACCTGATATGTGTTGATTGGAATTAGAGGTTTGTAAATCCAATCATCCACCCACTCTTATGACTCACACTCATTCCAAACAGAGTCCACACATGTAGAATGGAAACATGCCAATTGTCTCGTATGAACAATCCAAAAACTTGCATTTGAGCTATGAAATGAGTGGAGGTCACTTGAACCCATTAGAGTAATAAAATCCTCATATTTTACCAAGTGTTTTTCTTCCATTAACTAGAAATTTATGTGAACAATAGAATTCAATTGATCACCATAACACATGTTCTCATTACAACATTCAACCACAATTTTTGCATCTATCAAATGAGCACCCTCTTCAAATTTTAACTCCTCCCTTTCAATAGCTCTTTTTACACATGCTCCAGCATCGTCACACTCCCCTTTTCCATGGCCAGCCTCGATGAAACTCCAAATGTGTTCTACACCTATGGTAATGTGCATCCTACTCAACCATTAAAATATCATGCATTTTTTAATTGTGATGTGAAATTGTCTAACCAAATGTAATGTTGATTAAAAGTAATTTTCCTCTGACTCAATTTTTCATAGAACATATAAAAGTAACCTTGCACATACTCTAAATAATGTGATTTGTCATCATTCATATAGAAATGGTACTCCCTTAATATTTTCCATTGTTTTTTTATACATGCATGAATGTTAGATGCATGAATATGGCAACTTGTGATGATTTGTAATACTATAATTGAACCTCCATTTGGGGTTTAAATTTGTAATTCTATAAAAAAACAACTACTAAAACAATGAAACCAACTGGGAATGTATCTTTGCATATCTTAAAATGTTCATCCAACCATCTAGCCCTGTGTGTGTGCCTTTCATAGTCATAAACAATCTTCTCCCTAAATTTGACCAAAAATTCTAAAATATGTATCTTTTTTGTAATAAGCTCACACCTTTTAGATTATTTTCTATCTTTTACTTGATAAGTCACTGATTTATATTTACTTAAACCAACTAATTTCTATTCAATTGCACTTGTAATCTCCTCATGGATACATTTTTTTAAATTTGTTAATCCACCACAAATGCTGCAATTTCCATTTAAACATGATTTATTGTAAACTAATTTCCCATCCGATCTTTTATAGAATATAGTTGGAATAAATTCCCTAGCTGATTTTGGTGGCAATTCAATGCCGCACTCCTTCAAAATTTTAGTATGTAAAGTACAATGAATATAGTGAAAAACATCATAGTGTATTAAAAATTCAACATGTTGCCTACAACAAGTGGTGCGTGTGTGATTTACTATAATATAAAAAGTTTTTACCATCCCAAAATATCTTTAACAAATATAAATTTGTGAACATTTTTCCAAAAAATTAGAGCATAATTATGCTTGAGTTATATCTAATAAATATTTTGGATGCATTTCATGGTTATGAGAACCAACTCTTCTTTACACAACATCTCTTGCATTTCGTGAAACTCTTGTATTGTCTTTCCAAAATTGAGTAACTCTTTGAGAGTATTATCTATAGCCTTGTCTTTTCATGGAAGTCTACCAGAGAATTCATAGATCTCATTGGTTTTAGGTTCATTAAGTCTTTCATGCCTTGTAGTTGCTTTCATTAACGTTTTTCTATTTATATCAAGTGTTCATCTTATTTTTGAAATCAATCATTTTTTCCCTGTTTTAGCACTTACTGCACAAATTGTCATTATATGTCGGGTAGTATTACAATATTTGTTACATGATCTTGGGCCTAAAATATTATATGAATCATGTAGACTTTCAATAATTTCATCATTTTCGTCATCCATGTTAGATGTTCTTAGTCATAATGTGTACATTATAGTTCTTATCTTAATCAAATTTATCAATGAAACAAATAATTGACATCTTTGACTATCATAGTCCAAATTATGAAATAAAACATCCCAAATTTGTTGAGCCAGTCTTCTTGAATGGAAATTAGATAATTTGTTATGCATTGGTTTTAAAATATTTTCATCGACTTCAATTACGTACTTATCTTTTCTATGCGTAATTCTTGGAGGTGCTGGTAATGGTGGAATTTTTTGAGTGGGTATTTCAAAACCATTATTACTTTCATTATTTAGAGGTGGGATGACATTAAATTCTTCATTATATGTTTCCATGAAATTTTTTTGATGGTTAATTTCATCATTATTTGTTTCCATCAAATCTTCTTCATTTATGGGGGGTGAAGCATCATACATAGACTCATCTTCAACAAAATCAAAAACTTGGAAATTTGAGTGTGAAATTCCAACATTAACTAATTAATTATTTTTAATTTCATTATTATTCATTTCATTATGGTGAATTTCATTATTGTCATTTTCAACATTATTCAATTGATTATAGTCAATTTCATCATTGCTTAATTCATTATCATCAATTGTCTCATTTTTTATGGCATTTGGTTTATCAAGATTAGGGTTTGTACCTTGTTTACCAAAAAAAATTCACATTAGTAGCTTGTGTTTCTCTTTGAAATATTCTAATTCCTTTGGTTTTTTGTTCTTCAACAACTTCCTCTTCCTCTTTGAATGTGATCCAAAACCCATTAGAAGGGATAATTGATAACTTTTCAAAGGTGGGGTCAAGTATACAGGTATGTAGTCTCATAACAGAACACAGAGAATGTTTATACAAATAAAAGTCTTGATTTGGGATAAAAATAGTCATTTATAAGCTAACTTATCATTAAAATAATAATAACATGATCACATTATATAGCAGGATCATGTTATGTTTTCTACAAGGTCCCAGCACATCCAACCCATCAAGAAGTTGATATCGACAATAACAAATCATGTTATTATCGATATAATCTATGGGATTATCAATTAGCAATGAGGATTGAGTGTTTCCTATGTTATTAAGTAACATGATCATGTTATTAAATAGCATGATCATGTTATTAAATAGCATGATCATGTTATTAAATAACATGATCAGGTTATGCTTAATGTAGATAAGGGATTATATATTGGGGATTAAGGAAAATTAGTGCATAGGGTTTATAGATTAGGGATCACAATTTATGTTTAAGGAATTAGGGATTAAAATTAAGGTCCAAAGTAAAGGTGCACAGATATTGGGACCTTTACCCTAGAATAGCTTTGCTTTATGGATACCCACATCATTCCTTGCATTAAATCCCATGGTTTTGAATTAACATTGCAATGGAAGGGAAATAGTTCCCCATAAATTGAAACAATGTGTCTATTTAATAAAATAGTAGGTAGTATGCTTTTTTGACATATGTCTTTAATAACATTTCTTAAAGTGAATTAAATTCCATGTCACTTGCAATTTAAGTGGTTGGCCAATATATTTACCAAAGTGCATTAAATGCCATGGTATTACTTCTTAATTCATTTTTTTCTTCTCCTAATACTTGGAGAAAGAAGCTCTAAGCACGTCAAATCCCTAAAAAATAATAATAAGTCATTAATAATAACATGTGTTTTTGGGTTACCATTATACCCTAGATGTCATCATGCAGATTGAGTGAATTAGTCAAATAGGACAATTAGTCATGTGATTTAGGCCAAACTAAACCTTGCGAACTTAATTCTTAGTCTATAAATGATGTTAATTTAGGATAAAATGATTGGTTTAAGGTTTAAAGAGTTTATATTTATGGTTTAGAGTTTATGGAATAAGAAAATTAAGGGTTAGGGCTTAGGGTATATTTATACAATCGTATAAGCAATTGGGGAAAATTTGGGAGCCTTGAACCTATATCTATGATTACATAATGTGAATTTGGGATAAATTATCCCACACATCATCACAGATTGAGCCTATGAAGTCAATTGTGGTAATGACTGATATAATTTTAACCAAGTTCATCCCTGTGAACCTAATTCTTACTATATATAAAGGATGTTAATTGGGGCTAAATTTATTGGTTTAGGTTGTAAGGTCTATAATTTAAAGGTTTTGGGTTTTAGGTCTTATGGCTTAGGGTTTTTAATATAAATGGTATAGGGTTTGGGGTTAAATTTAAATGGTATAGGGTAACTTCAGTTTTAAGATATCAAATATAGGATCCAATCACTAAGGTATTTGAAGAACATTTGAGCTTCTTATGATACCTATTTATGACTTGATTACCTTCATGTTTACATAAATCTGATAAAAGTAGGGTCAATTATGTCATGTACATGTTGCATACATATTATACAATTTATTGAGCCATAAATTTGGTTTAACAGCTCAATTTTGCCCAGATCACATAATGAATTGTACAAATTGGCCTCAAATGCTTCTTTGATTAAAATAATCAACTATCTCTCCTCCTCTTTGGTTAATTAGGTTGAAGGGGCTTGAAATAGCCCAAATTTACTAAACAAATCCATAACTAGATTATTACTCCAAATGCTCATAGATTTTAAAAGTGCATAAATTATGACATCTCATGATAAAATTAGTTATATCATAAGGCATGTATGTTTGTGGCATGTAGTGAGCATTAGGGCATAGGGAGCTTACAATTTAAATTTTTTAGGGATCATTAGGGATTAGGGCATAGGGTTTAGCTTTAAGGACATGTATATTAATGTTTAATCACTAGATATGCCATGCGTTCAAACTAGATTCTTAATATAAAGGATGTTAATTTAGACTAAATTGAAGTTGGTAAATACTTAGAAGTAAATGGTTTACAATTTAGGGTATAGTGTTTAAGGTTTATGTTTTATGACTTCTAGGTTTTAATGTATACACATGGTTTAGGGTACACATAGGGTCAATCACAAAGATAATTGAGGATAATTTGAATCACTTGGACCCATTTATGACTATAGAATGTGTTTTTGGGTTGTCATTATACCATGGATCTCATGTTGCACATGTATATTGAGTGAATTAGTCAAATGGGTTAATTAGTTATGTGATTTGGGCCAAACTGAGCCATATGAACATAATTCTTAGTAGTAAATGATGTTAATTTGTGATAAAATGATTGGTTCAAGCTTTAAAGAGTTTATATTTATAGTAAATAGAGTTTAGGGATTAATAACTTCAATGATTAGGGTTTAAGGTATAGGTTTTAGGATATATAAGGTAAAATCATGATGGTTATAAGTGAAAATTTGAGCTCCTTAAACATAGATCTATAAGTAAAAAATGTGAATTTGGGATCAATTATCCCCCACATCATCACAGATTAAGCCTACTAAGTCAATTGTGGTAATGATTGATCTAATTTTAACTAAGTTCATCCTTGTGAACCTATTTTTTACTATATATAAAGGATGTTAATTGGGGATAAATTGATCCCAAGGGCCTACTAAGCCTCAATGTAAGGAATTATATCCATATGATATCAATTGGAGATCCAAGTACCCACAATATTAAAAAAATAAGTATTTTTTCAATTTGATATGCAATTCAGTCCAAAGGAGCCGTGTGCAAGGAATTACATTCATATATAATGGAAATTGGGGCTTACTTGACCCTGATTGCATACCATATTGAACCAATCAAGTATTTGGTTCTAGATGATACATAATTGGGGCCAATCAAGGCTTTCCCAAGGAATTGTGTCAACATAATTTTAATTAGGGACCTAATTGCACACCTCATTCAAATAATTGAGTGTTATCATGAATCTAATATGAAATCATGACCAGTTGAACCCTCTATAAGGAATTACAGATCCATCTTTAATAATAATTAGGATTCTAATTGTGCACCAAATTCAATAGAAAGAATATTTGGTTTAATACGATCTATTAAATTTAGTCCAAACAAGCCTTATGTAAGAAATTTCATCCTTCTATTGTCAATGGGGGGCTCTATTGGTCCCAAATATATAACATATTGAATCAATCAAGTATTTAGTTCAATTGAATATGAAATTATGGCCAACCAAGGCTCATGCATGTAACTGAATATATATAATGTCAATTACAATTTTGTTGGCCCTGATTGTAAACTATATCTAGCTAATCATGCATTTGGTTTTATCTTATATACATAACTGGGGCCAACTGAGCCCCATGAAAGTAAGTTTTTCCATATAATGTTCTAGTTGGGTTCCATTAGCCCTAATTGAATACCAATATTGAACCAATTGAGTATTTAGGTTCAATATGATATTCAATTGGGGCCACTCAATCCCTAATCAAGGAATTACATCCTTTTAATGTCATTTGGGGCTTTAATTACACCATGTTAAATCAAATGATATTTTTTAAATACTATACACAATTAAGGACAACTAAGTCCTATGTAATTAATTGCTTCCACCTAGAATATCAATCGAGGCATTTTTCACCCCATGCAATGAATTGTGTCCATATAATTTGTCCATTGTGAATATTTTTCCCTAATTGCACATCATATTTAACCAATCAAGTATTTTCTTTCATATAATATTTACAATTAAGAGTAATTGGTCCCCGTGCAAGGAATTCTTTCAATATAATGTCAATTAGGGATTTGATATCACATGTTATATTAGACAACAATTTTAAGACTACTAGACCTAATGGCTCTTATTCAGGTTTTAGAATGTTTATAATATATAATGTGATCATGTTATTAATGTGATCACGTTATATAATAACATGATCGAATTAATAGCATAGTTATTAACATGATTTCATTATTAACATGATCGCAGTATTTGAATTCTAATTCAATTCCCATGCCATTTGGCTTGGGAATGGCTTAGATTCTAGAGCCAACGCCTTGTACTATCAATGTATAGTCGAGTATTGAAAGGTATGAAAATAAACAACAAATTTCAACTTTGATTGCCAAATACACTAAGAATTTCAATATGAAATTTCAAAAACTTGATACCATCACAATGAGAACTCTCCCCTCTTTCCAAATATATGATTCTTATATTTTTTGGGCTAATTTAAGGTTTGAAACTATATTTATTTCTAATTATGCATTTTTAGGCCACTACATGCCGCAAACATACATGCCTATACATGTTCATGTAATTGTGTTTCGTTGATCCAAGTGAAAAAATTATATGGCGACATAATATGCTTAATTTTACACACATTCAAACAAAATTGATGTTCATTATTTTTGAGGTAGTTAGGCCTGACTCATGGACAACTATCCATTTCTTTGTTAGTTTTTAGGATATATTTACTTTAAAAATTCATTAAAAAAAGTATTCATAAAAAAATACAAAAAAATATAGGTGATGTGATACAATATTTTATCTAAATTTTTCCCAAAGGGTTTCAAATAGTATTAAACACTACTCAAAAAATGGTGCACGTCACAGTTATCTATCTATTATGTTTTCTAGGAAAAAAACTAAAGTTCTTCAAATTTTAGATGTTTTACATAGTTATTTTAAACCATTTTTAATAAAAATTAGAGTTTTGGAAACTAGACTCAAAATTCCACATTTCATGTTTTTACACCATCTTCAAATTTGGAGTGTAGATATCTCAAATTATATACATAAGTTCAAATTTGTGAAATTTTAGAAAATTCATGTCCACGGGTAGGCCACATTTTGTCCCACAACTTTATGCACTTACCCTATATTTTTCTTGGTGTTTTGTTATTCTTATCTTTTGTTTTACTATTCTGTCTTGCCTATTATATTATTTTGTTCTTTTGTGTTTAAATACATTTCATAAACATTTTGAGTCTGGCTTTCACTTGGGCTTGATTTATTTACATTTGTATTTAACTTGTTTTATTATTTATTTGTTTTTCAAGTACACATTATTAATACACATGGATCTTGCTTATTCATATCTTGATTTCAAGTAGTTTTAACATTTGTTCTTGCTTTATTTTCTTGTTCCTTCTGTACATCTTGGTTTCCCATATCTTGATTTTAAGTTAGGTTACATTTTTGTATTGTTATTTTTCTCTTTTTTTTGTGTGTGTGTTTAAACATAAATATTTGTAACTTTAGTTTTGGTAATTTTTATCATTATCCTTAGTTATAAATATTCACATTTGAACCGGTCAAGTCCAAATAGAAATACAATGTTATTATAAGTTACTCATACTTATGATGCATAGTTTCTATTTGCTATAGTAAACACCAAGTGCTCCATATCCAAAAGTCAATGTGGCACTGGAGATAATTTTTGAAGACACCATACCCAATACCTAACACAAAGATATATCCTAGGCCAACTTTAGAAACAAATAAGACTCTATGTAAGACATGCATCTTTTGGCATTTACAGTGAGTCTAATTGACTATTTCTATGATTAGTTTGGGATGTGCATCTCTTAAATTATCATATAGAATCTAGTCATACATGAAGTAGAGCAATACAAATACATCAACATCCATATGCTAACTAAGGGTGTGCATCTCCTGAAACTAGCATATCCAAACATATCATAATAAGAGCAATATGAATGTAAACATCAGGTGATAATAAAAGAATATTAAGAGTTCATGTATAAGTAGAAATAAGCCAAAAATAAATGTCATATATATCTCTGAAAATCATCTTTTATACATCATGAGAATATCTATACATCTCATAATATAAAAATAAGAGCTAAAGAATCAGTTCTAATCATGGCCATCCCTATGAGGACTTTGATGGAAGCTTTGACCCATCATTATTATTGGCATCACTGGTGGATGTGGTGGTGGAGGCCCCATGATTACCCATTGTGCTATTGGCTATGTTACTAATTGCTCTAACTCAATCTCATGTCTAGACCTAGAAGTCTAACTAATCTATTGTGATCTTGTGTACTCCCTATAGGATGCCACTCTCCTCTCTACAGTAACTACCACCTCATACACCTACCTCTAGTAGCCTATCTCATCCTTCACCTGATAGACATCATCTTTCATATGCAAGACATCATCCTTGGTTGTAATCATGTCATCCAAGACTCTAGTTGTGCCTGAATCCATGTCTGTCCCACTTGATGAGTCTCATCTCACTCCTCTGTGAGCCTCTCCACCTATAATACTAGTCTCTCCCTATCCACCTAAGCAAAATCTCACTCCACAAATACTATCAATAGATCCAAGTCTCATGCGAATAACTAGGCCTAAACCCTTATCAATTATGCCACTTATCCTCTCAGAGTATCAATATATGCATCTTTGGATATAATGAGACCCTATAACCTCATGGTCTCTCTTTGAGATGTCACTAACTATGCCTATAACCTAGCTATCATGCTCTCTAATCTGATATCTATGAGAGGCATGAATTGATCTCCCTTTGGATTCTATCTATTAAATACTAGTCCTTTTCAAACCTCCCTATGCTAGGGGGTCCTACCTCTCATGTACCTATCTCATGGCCCCATTTACCACATAGATAATCCCTCATGTCCACATCTTGCTCACCCAGCTCAAACATCTATATATCATCTCCTAGACCCTATTGTGCTTGAGGTTGCACTATTTGTAATGGTATAGCTTATGGGATAGCTAGTTATGCTAGCACCTAACTATATCCCTATGATGGGGCCTATCCCTAGTCTCTCCTCATCTTGACCCACCTCTGACATAGAACTATCTACTAAGGCAATGGCCTCGTCAATCAGATTGATCTCACCCAAATCCATCATGCATCATAAGCATAAATAACCCTTACATCTATAACCCCTCTAATTTAATTCCATAGTACATGGATCACCCTATCATAGTCCATATCTACATCATCCCTGAGCACTAGTGGCCCCCACTCCCTGATCTCCTTGGTTACATAAGTAAAGTAGTGTGAGCCCTTTAGGACATCCTTCTACATACCAAACTATTGCTAGACTCGATTAGACCTATAATTCTCCACCACATAATCATGGTGATCTATGATATAACATGGCATGATCATATAGCCAATCATGAATAAGTCCTCAACCCAAAACCACTGGGTCCCTATATAATGTCATCAAATGAAGTCCATATCCTCCATCTCATCTATGGCTCATTGATACTGAGGCAAGTCTCCCAAGTGTCCCTATATACTTAGCCCTATCAAATACCATCCCCAAGCCAAGGGATCCATAGGTCCTCTATGGTATCTTGGCCTGACTAATCGTGCATTAGCTATGTGCTTCCATGTTCATACCTACAGCAATATGTTATGGCCTATGTTGTACCATCCTTGATAAGCTACCAAATGTAAGTCTTTATAAAACTAGGTTAATATAATTGGACCCCAAGAAAAAATTTCCAATTGATCAAACATATCCTTCACCATGCCAATCAGACCTAGCAAAAAAATCATCTACTCTTATCTAAAACTATAAGGCCATTTATAAGATCTATCAAAACCACCACCTCTTTGGAAACTATCCCCTATCCTGCTCCTACTCCATCTTTTGATGGCCAATCTAGATCCTCAAATGTGTTTATGTCTATACATCCATCCACAATATTCTGGTCAACTACTCCAAACAAGTCATCTAACACATCTCATTATTTATTGACATCTAAATAATCAAGGGTCTTCACATTGATACTTATAGAATGTGGTGTAAATCCTCCAATGCCATCGTAGCCTCCCCAATCAGTAGATGAAATGTATAGGTCTCCAAGTTCCACCTCTTTACAAATGTTGATAAGTAAGCTCTATCTTTATGAATCATTGGCAATCATGTTAGGTGATATAGGTCTACTGCCACCATGATGCCTATGAGCTCTCCTATCATGAGTCCCTATTGTCATAAAACCTAAGAGTGTCTCTCTTGTGATGTGATGACTCTAACTCACTCTTGAAAATAAAACATAGGGAATCAAGTCAATTATTTTTCCTTTCATTCACATAATTCTTCTAATTTTGAGGTCTAGACTAATCATCTATGGGTCTCTCTCTTCTTCTAATTTTGGTCTTGGATTAATCTCCTATGGGCCTCATTATATTTTTTTCTAGTGGTCTCACCATTTTTTGGGCTATTCCACCATTTAGTAGGTTGTTCTCATTCATTTGTAGGGAAATCCCACTAAAGGAAGTGACCTTGCCATTTAGCAGTTTGTTCTAGCCAACCAACAGGGCAATTCTACTAAACATTTCAAATAAATTGTTTAGTTTGGTGATTTCCACCCATTTTTACAAATTTATTGATGTGTTATTGAACTCGCTATTTTGATCCATGATCCTATTGAAAGGTTGACGAATTCACTGATCTCGTGGAAATTCCACCATTTTCACGGGTGAACTCATCACTTTCTAAATTTGGAAAATGGTGGGATCACCCAAATTCCTACTTCATAGACCTATTAAATGCCATAAATTTCAAAACTAATTATAAAACAAAGGAACCTACCGATTGTATGCTCCGCATTGGCTGTTGGTACTCTCACATGCTCTCCAAGGTGATAGTGGCATAGGATGTTGGCCATTCTTCTCAGCTCTCTCATGCAAAAATATTAGGGCTCTAAATTTACTGTAGCTAGGGATGCAAATAAACTATTTTTATGCCCAAGGGTCAAAATATAATAAAAATTTTCAAAATTTTCACCCCTAAGCTTATAGTTTCTCCATTTTATCTCTCTTGGGCTATTGTCTTATCCTTTCTTATCTATTTTTCCTCATGATTTCTTCTAATTGCTCTATTTTTAGCCTCTTTTACTACAATTAATGTGATTATTATTTCTTCTAATCGAGGGCCCAACCCATCAAATATTTTCAATTTTTTTGTCTTCCACTCTAGGGAGCATCATGGCCTACCCAAATGATGTCTAGGGCATTTTCATAACCCTATTTTGTTGTAACTCAAGTAAAATTTAATAGAAAATGGGAACAAAATTTATTTCTTCTAACTATAGTGACCTTTTCATTATTTGAAAAGATATTTCTTTGACTAAATGTCTCTCCAATCCTTCTCAAATAGGGGAAATTGTAGACATCTAATTCCTATCACTATTGTGTTGCAATTATCAATCTAAGCAATATCCTATGATAATGCACAATCTAGGCCAAAATCACTAAAACACACTAAATCATTTAAACTTTTCACATATGGGTTTTGATTTAGGCTAATGTATCCTTAAATAGGGTAATGTATTTTATGTGATTATTCTCTTTTCTTAAATCACTTGAATCAAATTGTGACCATGCAAAATGACACCCTAGACCATTGAATTATTATAATTCAATAGCACACATCACATGCATGTTTTATTTTACATCCATAATAGCCTAACTGGGGTATTATCCTATATGTAATTGACACCTCCTTCTGATTATACTCTAGTCAAATTTTGACTCACTAAAATGACATTTCTGACCAGGTTGATTAAACATGCAACAAATTTCTAAAGAATTGTAGAAAATTAATGAAAGTCACTTAAGAAAATTAAACCAAATCAAGAGCCTAAATTAAAATTCTATGAAAGTTGTTGAATATATATTTACTAGAAATTCATTGTTCAATTATACATAATCAATAGGGTGGCATCCATAAACCATTAATGGAATAAATATCAAAATTAATCCCTCTCATGCCTCATTAATGCCCCATTATTCCAAATATTAATGGGTATATTTATGGTTTATCCCTTCAAAATTGAATCAGTTCATGACCACACATCTTGATCTCAAGATGGATGATCATGGTTGATCCTGAACATTTTTAGAAAGCTATAAATAAGTGAGCCAAGACCACTATTTTTAAGCATTGGATATAGAAACTTACCATGAAAAAATTGCAATAGAAAAGCTTCACCTATTTGCACAAAATAGACAAATCTTGTGAGCTTAATCTATTGGTGCACTAGGAAATGATGGAGGATAATGCTACTCTTCATTGACACAGACTTGAAGCACCAAATCTAGGGGGAAAAGTGCTTCTTGACCACTCTTATAATGAGGGATGCTACTTGAAAGGTTTGATGGTATATTCCTTTCTTAAATAGCTCTTTGAATTCCTTAGAAACACCCCTTAAGGAATTAGGCTTAGCACGTTGTGTCTTCTATGATTATTTTGAATTTTTTTCTACTAATGCATGAACTAACTTGCATTTTAATCTTACTCTAAAATATGTTCTAAAACTTTTTGGCCCTTCTCTTTTATGTTTAATATACATTAATCCTTATTATCTTGAGATGGATATTATAATGTAAATTTATTATGTATAGTGCACTTTATAGAATAAATGATGATATAATAATTTAGTTTAGACCCTTCCCTTGACATCCATAGGGTGTTAGACCTATCATTTTTAGTTCTTAACCTATGTTACTAATGTTTTTACTTGCATATGTTGACCTTAGAAGAACATTATTTTGTCATATTCCACTAAAGAAATATAATTAAAAGAGACACTCTTATTAGGATATCATATCTATACCTTTTAGTGTTAATGGTTCCTTTTTCATAATAAGGATAATAAAATGATATTAAAAGAGATCCTCGTGTGGTGTGGTAATTTCAAAAACCAGTTTAGAACTTATTTTCTCTTAGAGATGTTTCTGTTATGCAATATGGAAATTATTGTTGTGGGTCAAGCAATAAAATTAATTTAACTAACCATATAATTAATGTTGTGTGTCACACTTCATATGGTGACATCGGTCGATTTGGAAAACAATTAAACAATTACATATTATTAAACTAAGTAAACAAAAAATAATTTATTATATTTTACTTGGGTTTTTTAGATGGAAATTTTGGGCATGACATTTTGGTAGCAAAGCATGGGTTCAACACTAATAAATCTACATAAATCAATATCAATGGTTTAGTTACCTTCCAAAGTAGACATAAATATTGTATTATGTTTCCATAATTGTCCTTGATGAGTGGCATATTATTCATTATATTTTTTTATATGGAAATATTATATGCGAGGATTTCAACTTTGTTCTTCTTCAATTTTAAAACAATTATAATTTATGATTAGTTAGATATTTAAGAAACATATATATAATAATTATATTATTCATGAGAATTTTTTGAGACACTAGGATGTTATATGCAGGGATGACTACTTGATATTATTCATTTGAAAACTACATTAATGCATGACTTATTAATGCTTTTAAGTTATAAAGAAAACATGTGTATTACATTTGTGACTGATGAGATGACCTTTATCCTTGTCTATCTCTAGTGTATTGTAACTTGTGTTTTGTTTTGATGTACTTGTATTCTCTTATAATCATTTTTGTGAACCAATGTAAGAAAATATGATATTATTTATTTATATGTTTTCTTAACCTTGATAACAATCCATGTACTCATGTATGTGAAACTTTTTGTTTAACCAATGTATCATTATGTATCCATATGGAATATCTAGCACAAAATTTATCATCTTTAAAATAAATGCGTTGTGTGATTATGGTATTAAAGTGAAAAAAATCAATTGAATTATGTGGCTAACATATACTTGTGAGAATGTGACGTATTTGCAATGTCCTTTTGTGCATATAGCACCCACATGAAACTATTGTGTAGTGTAATTATATTTTGTGTAAGCGTATAACACCTATGTGAAACTATTATGTAGTGTAATTCCTATTCTTGTAATAAGTTTTATGTACTAATTTAAAATTGATGTATGGGGTTTGAGGGAGATGTTGAACCTTTGTTCATACCTATCCAAACTATGTTACAAGCTAGGGAATGGAATTTAAGTTACTAAGGCTAAAACCCCACTTTTCCCCTTTTGCACATTGATAACCCTATGTAGCACACATGTGTGCAACATGAGTCACTCTATATATAATGGTAATTTTTATGGATAATGTGACTCACTCACCGCTTATTGGATATTATAAAAACATCTGTAATGAGCACTTTATGTTGAGCCTTTTGAAAAATATGATACTATTAATCTAATAATTTTTACCTTAAGGAGGTAATAAAGGTTTTTATAATGGTTACTTATATGTCCTTCTCCCCTTTGGTATCTACTAAATCCACATAGTGAAATTAATGTGTAATTTTTTTATGATGGGATGTTAGAATTTTATTTTGGTTGATTGATGGTTTAAGTTGATTTCAAAATCAACACCTTTTTATTGTAAGTTGAATCATTATGATTTATTAACTATTTATCATTTGGGCTCCTTTTTATTTGAATTTTAAATATTTTTTATTTAATCAAAGCATTTTTATTTTGAGGTTACTTGGTCCTTGAATTATTTTAATTAATTTGTGGATTTCTTTTGATATGTTTCTTTAAGTTTAAAATATTGGTTTCATGTATGTTGTGATGTGAATATTTATTCACTTACGTAAGTATGGGGAAGAAGAAAATAACACATGAAAAATGATATAGGGTTGAGATGGGAACGTATATGAGTAGGTTCAAAACATCATCCTTCCCTCATTAAATATGGTGACTTTATACAAGACTCAACTAAAGTAATTACTTTTTTGTTTCAATTCTTACTATAAAATAGAACTTGAATTTGCATGGTGTATTTTTGTCATGGAATGGCACTTAGTTTGCTCAGTACCATCATACAACATAAATGCATGATTATACACATCATAAATTAGTTTGACATCAAAAATTATTGGAATATTAGTTGGCTTATCATAGATTATAGGTATCAACATGGCACAAATAAAACTATAAAAGGAAATTGGCATCAACTATTTAACTTAAAACATATCAGATATTATTAAACTCTATTTTTAAAAAAAAAATAATAATAATTAATTACAAAATGATGTCTAAACTTTTCAATCTAATACAATATATTAAGAAAGCCTTAGTTCAAACATTAAAAATAGAAGAACAATTGTATTTAAATAAAAAGGCATGTAAATCTTTGTTTGGAAACTTTGAGAAAAATTAAGCTTTTTTAAAGGACTCGGGCTAATTAAATCATTAATTGATGTTATGACTTAACCATGTGGATTTAGAAAACAATAAAATATTTTTTATTTTTAAAATTATGACTATTTGAGTTGTATTAAGTTATTATATAAAGTAATTGATTTTTTTCATAAAACATATTTGCTTTTTGACAACCAATTATTGTCCAATACATTGAGGATGATAATTTTATAAAAAAAAAGGAAATGTAATACCATTCATACAAATATATTATTCCCTAGCCTCATTCAGTATACTTTTCATGTCTGATGATCCCTAGGGAATGTGGGAATTATAATTATTTTCCTTCCATGTATAAATAATTAAACACTTCTATTTATTTTATAAATGTTTATATAAATTTAAATTAATAAGGATTAATTTTATAAAATAGTATAATTTAAACTAAAATTTGTAAATTGATAAAATTTAAAATTAAATGAATGCATAAACATTTTAGAAAAATTATGAGCTTTAACTAGTTTACTTGTTAGGTATTTTATAGGACCTATGAGTCTAGCTTAGGTTTGGTGGGATTGTTCAACTTGATAAAGTATGTAAGTAAATTTGTAAGAAGGCCATGTGAAAATGTAATTAATTAAATATGTGTGTAATAAAGTGTGTTTACTTGTACAAGTAAATCTACATAATACATGTAAGATAATTTAATAATAATGTAAGAAAGGTTTGGGACTTTTAAAGAAAGTTAATGAAATGTAAGAAATGGACTTTTGTAAAGAGGGCACTCTACCCATTAATAAAATTTGATGGAGTTATTTGAAAAAAATATCTATTTAATCTCCCACCAATGACTTATCTTGGATTGACTGCCCATTCTTAAGAGTTTTTTTTGGATGGAAGAACATGGAAAATGGAGGTGATATCCTTGTTGGATTTTAAAGACTTAGATTTTTCTTGGAAAATAGTAGAGAAGAAATAGGTTCCCTTTCTTGAACCTTGTTTTATTATGTAATTCTAGAAAATATATAAAATAAATAAAAAGTCCTTCACTTTACTTTCTCTTTGATAAATAGTTAGTTAAAAAAAAATGAAATTATCTTAATAGCAAAAGATAATCATTTTTTTTTTAAATAAAAAATAGAAAGCACTCAATTTCACAAGTCATCCCCCCCCCCCCCCACCCCCCACTTTCAAATTCAAATAATGCATTTTAATTCTTATTCATATATTAGTAATATATGTTTCAAATGGCTATTAGGACTTTTGAAAAAAAAATAAAAAATGGCAGGCATACCACATAGAGAAATGACACTCGAAGTGGAGGGAGAAGTGAGTAGAGAGTGTAGAGCAACAACAATAAAATAAGTGTCATGTGGAGTTTCAATAAGTGGAAGAAGGATTTTGGCTGGTAATACTTGGTAGAGGCATGTAAATGGCACTAGGATAGAAAGGAGTTGGAGAGAGGTGGCAAGGGGTGAGTGACTGATAAGTGGAGAGAGAGTGGTTTTGAGTGGACAATGAGTGGAGGATGAATAATAGTAGAAGTTTATGGAGGAAACTAGAGTTGAGTTGGGAGAAGAGGCCTCACAGGAGTAACATGACCTAGAAGAAGCCAAATCATTATCTTATACAAAAAAAAAAATCATCTTTACAAACTAATCTAATTCAATCAACTTATTCCATACATGCAAAAAATTATATAGAGATCACATCCTTCAAATTCATCCTCTTTTTGCGCCCAAACTAGTCTAATGATCATGTGACTCTAATAAGGTTGGGAATGTAGTTAGAGAAATAGTTTGAGACCCACCCTAATTTGACATAAATAAAATTCCTTTAATAGTAGGAACATTTCACATTAAATTACATAATAAAATATAATTAGATGACTTTCTGCCTCTACCTCTTGAGGTAGTGGCATGTTCTTAATTCCTTAGCTTCATGTGTTTAATTCCTTCAATATTAGATAGTAATTTAATTCTAGAAAATACCTATAGATATGTTGTAGTGGTGTTCTCCAAGTCTACTCCCAAAATGGAAATTTGAAGACGTAGTTCAAATGCATGCATGATCAATGAAATATTTTTAGTTTATTTAATTTATTTTATTTTTAATTTACTTATTTTTAAAGTATTGTCCACATGTTTAATGCATGACAGCGTTTGTTTATGCATATTCTTTTATGTTTTAGACTACTATGTAAACAACTTGTTAAACTCCTCTAATTCCAGTGATTTGTATTATTAATAGGTGGTTATGTACAACATTTTATATATGGAAAAAATATTATTAGAATTCAAATCTTTCTTGAATCTTGACTTCAGTATTTCTTTAGATCTTGATTCTATGGATCTTGGTTTTCTCTGAGTTTATATTTTTATGAGCAGCTAGTTATATATTTGATTTGTATTATTTTTCAATAACTCAGTATAGTGTTATCGCTTTGTATTATTTCATTTTAATTGGTATCAAAATAGGTTGTAGAAATATTTATTTTTTAGGCAACAGTAGCTTATCAATTATCTCTAGAAAGATAAATAAAAACAACTTTTCATTCCAGCTTTCGCTATTTACCAAAGATAATTATGAATATTAGAGTATAAAAATGAAGACCCTACTATTATCCCAAGATCTCTGGGAATTAGTGGAAGTGGGATACTCAGAACCTATAGATCAGAATTCTCTAAATTCTTTGATAGCAAACCAATGAACTCAGTTGAAATAAGATAGAAAGAAGGACAATCGAGCACTATTTGTTATCCAATTTGCATTGAATATTTCAAATTTTCCCTATATATCTAGTATGAAAAAGTCAAAGTATGTATGGGAGGCCCTAAAAACTATATACCAATGATCTGACAAAGTTAGATTAGTAAGACTTCAAACCTTAAGAAGAGATTTCAAAAATTTAAGAATGAAAGAAGCTGAGTCTATTCAATATTTTATTACTAGGACTCAAGATGTTGTGAATCAGTTTAATACACAAAGGGAAGTAATTATAGAATAAAAAATTATAGAGAAGATATTGAGATCTCTTCTTCCTAAATTTGGTCCAATGGTGATATCCATTGAAGAAATCAAAAATATCACCACCTTCAAAGTGGTAGAGTTGGTTGGTTTTTTACAATCTCATGAGGAGCGTATGTAACATTCCATGGAGAGTTTAATGCAAGATTTCTAGTCTACAGTTAAGATTGAAGATAAATCAACAACTCTTTTTTTTGAGAAAAATAAATCTCAAGGGGAGCCTTCTAATAATAGAGGACATGGTAGAGGAAGAGGCAAAAGTTTTGTGGATAGGAGAAGCATCCAGTGCAAATATTGTGATCGTTATACACATTATGAATTTGATTGTAGAAAGAAGAAATCTAACTTGAACAAGTTAAGAGCCAACTATACTAAAGATTTTTTTGAAGATCCCAAGCACTCTACGTTCTTCACATGCAATTTGGTGAAATAAAATCAAAAATATTTGTGGTTCTTGGATAGTGGTTGCTTTAATCATATGACAAGTAAATTTGATCTCTTTATAAAATTAGATGCATCTATTAAAAGTCAAGTAAAATTTGGTGAGGATAAAGAGGTTGATGTGATGGGAAAAGGTGTGCTTACTATAAAAATTAAGCAAGGAGAAACTACTTATATTCATGATACATTGCATGTGCCCAAATTACAGCATAATCTCTTAAGTATTGGGTAGCTTGTAGAAAAAAAATATAAAATTATGTTTAAAGATAATTGTTCTAAAATATTTGATAAATTAGCTAATTATCATCTTGTAGAAAAGGTTCCTATGATAGAGAACAGGTTATTTCCTCTCACATTGCATTCTACTACTATGCATGCTTTGCAATTAACCACAGATGATTTGTGGTTATGGCATCAATGTTATGGTCATCTAAATTTTCAAATATTAAATTTACTTCACAAAAAGCATATGGTGAGAGGACTTCCAACAATTCAGGCAAAAGAAGAATTTTGTTCCAGGTGTGCACTTAGAAAGCAGCATCAAGATAGTTTTCCAGTGAACAAATCTTGGAGGGAAAAGTCTCCTCTAGAGCTTATGCATTCTGACATTTGTGGTGTTATGTAAGAGGAATCTTTAGGTAAGCATCATTATTTTTTGAGATTCATTGATGATTTTTGTTTCCACACATGGATTTAATTTCTTAATCAAAAATCTAAAGATTTTGAATGCTTCAAAAACTTCAAAGCTATGGCTGAAAAATAAAGTGGGTATTATCTCAAAATACTTAGAACATATAGAGGGGGAGAATTCACTTCCAAAGAGTTTTTTTTTTTTAAGAAAAATGGCATAATGAGATAGCTTATTCTAGCCTATACCCCCCCAACAAAATTGTATTTTAGAAAGAAAGAATTGTACCATTATGGAAATGGCATGAAGTATGTTACAATCAAACAATCTTCCAAATTATTATTGGGGAGTAGTGGCAACAACAGTATACCTCTTGAATCGAAGAGAGTTGTCTTATGGAGTAGTAAAAATCAAGCAACTATGGCTCTCTCTTCCATAGTAGAGTATATTGTGACAGCAACAGCTGGTTGTCAAGTCATATGGATTTGAAGGATTTTGGAAGATCTATGATTGGTTTAAGAACATCCAAAAACTATCTAATTTTACAATAATAGTACCATTACAATGACCAAAAATCATGTGTTTCATGATAGATCAAAACACATTGAGATCAGACATCACTTCATATGAGATTTAGTTCAAGATGCGCAAGTAGAATTGTAATTTTATCATACATCTAAACATGTTACTAATATTTTTACCAAATCTCTTCCTATAACTAGTTTTATTGATTTATGACATCAGTTGGGCATCATCCCCGTTGATCATCCAAGGGGAGATTGAAGACATAGTTCAAATGCATGCATGATCAATGAAATATTTTTATTTTATTTAATATAATTTATTTTTAGTTTACTTATTTTTAAAGTGTTGTCCACATGTTCAATGCATGATAGCTTGTGTTTATGCATGTTCTTTTATTTTTTAGACTGTTGTGTAAATATCTTGTTAGACTCCTCTAATTCCAGTGCTCTATATTATTAATAGGTGGTTATGTATAACATTTTATACATGGAATAAAGATTATTGGAATTTAAGTCTTTCTTGAATCTTGATTTCAGTCTTTTTTTGTATCTTGATTCTATGGATCTTGATTTTTCTAAGTTTATATTTTTTATGAGCAGTTGGTTATATGTTTGATCTATATTATTTTTCAATAGATCAGTATAGTGTTATCACTTTGTATTATTTTGTTTCAAAATTGAGGATGATTGCATTCTAGCTATGGAGAAAGACAAGGGAGTTTGGTCACTAGTTTTATGTATATTAGGGAAGCAACCTTTGGTGGATAGATTCAATAATTAGATTAATTATGCTTGGCCTAAGGTGCCTGAACCATAGGTGGATATATTAGGTAATGGATTATTTTTTGTACAATTCACTTCTTGGGAGAAACAAGGAGCTTGTTAGCAACAATAGATAAGTTTTTTTTAGAAACCATGGTGTTTTTATGTGCTCATGGTCTCCATTTTTTATTCGACCTTTATGGTGATTTCTAGTGTTCCAATGTGGATTCACCTATATAACCTTCCATTGGATGATGTGCAATGCCTCTCTCATCCAAAATTTGATCTCAGATATTAGCCAATTCTTTAAAATAGATGATGATCCATGCATGAAACATAAGAATTTCATCTGA